>OVBA01006839.1:0-16032 GCA_900406435.1 Lepidium aucheri
AACAAATAAAATATAATCAAATAAATATAAATAACTATATATATGTAAAAATTAAAGAAAATTTAATCCCGTGCAACCGTACGGGACATCATCTAGTATAGTTATAAATGAGTCTAAAACATAAATGAACATGAGTCAAAACGTAAATGACACGAGTCAAAAAATTTATANGAAATAAAAAATATATGTTGTGTACAACAAACACCAGTGATCACTATAAATTTATTTTTAATATATCAAATATATATATATATTATTAAATAATTTATAAATTTATAAATACAAATCAAACAGTCAATAAATAAGTAAAGCAAACAGATATTACTTAACTCGTGCATGGCACGAGACATGATCTAGTTTTATTTGTAAAAGATCATCGAACTAATAAATGTCCTTTTCAATATATTCTTTTCCAAAAAAACTATTTTTCTTTGAAAAGAAACAAAAAACGAGTAGATAGTTTTGAAAGACAATTTACGTAAAGAGACACTTCTGAAATTCCTCATAATATAAATCTAAATCATATGTATTAAATTAGCAGCAAAACATAGATATATAGTACATTACAAAAAGTAAAGTAAAATATATTGACAACAAAAATACTTTTTATTTACAAAACTAAAATCATCTAGAACAGAAACAGCAAATTACGGGTAAAAGTAGCGAAACGATCTCTGGAGTGATTTTCAAGACAATTTTCGCTGACGACAGAACGATTTCCGGTGATGACAGAGAGATTTATGGTGGCGGCAATTGATTTTCGTTGACGGCGATATGATTTCCGACAACGAAGAGGTGATTTTAAGTGATAGCGAGGCTTTTCACGATGACAAAAAAAATAAAGGGAAAAATGTCATAAAATTCAATGACTTGCAAAAACTGACCAAACAAATCTTCGTATTTTAAAATATCATTTTAAGAATGGTCTTGTCGTTGACAGAGATACTTAAGGTCCATCGTTAATTGTACGTTTACAAAGTTAATTCTCCGTTAACAGAGACTTTAAATTGAAAGTACACCGTTTTAGAAAATAGAAATCGGGAGTTAAAACACTGTTTTCCAAAAATAAAAATCAATGACTTTCAAAAACCGACCAAAGAAATCCTCATATTTTAAAATATCATTTTAAACATGCTCTTGTCATTGACGGAGATACTTAAGGCCCATCATTAATATTATCGGCTCATATGAGTACTTACTTTGATCGGATTCAAGAATCATTGTTTATGCAATACATGATTGAGACTCTCTCGAGACCTCCTCAAGTTGAAGATTGATCATTTGCAGAGAATGAACACTAAAAACGTTTCAGCTTGAAAAATGAAGAGATTGATGAATGTAATAAGAAAAGGAACTCTTTCTACTTTGAATGAGCAGATACAGGACACAACGACTCAGGAAGATGATAAGGCCACACAGATTCGAAGTGAATTGGAAGCAAAGCTTGCAGCAAGGAAGATTTTCTAGAATGTTGCTGAGCCTGGATCCAAGTACTTATTTATATGAGCTTATAAAGAACTTTGATTTGATTTTTATTGAGATCAAGATTGATAAAGAGGATGTTTTGGGGGTTTTAGGTATATATATATATATATAGATATATATATGGAAGACTTTATGTGTTTTCTTTCTGAAGATGAGTCTGAAAAAGCCATGGATCTCTTTGAAGAAGCTTCTGAAACTCGCAAAATCATCAAATCTTGTCTGAAAAATCGGGTGGTAAGTGTTTGTTATCAACTCAAATCTCAAATATATCATCTCTACGACAACAACAATGATGAAGTCTTAAATCTTTCTTTAGGTTAATGCCTTTAGAGAACGAAGAGCTCTAGCTTTAACTCTAAACGATACGAAAACATCAGTAAACAGACTTCATCGAATCATCGATGTATTAGTCAGCATTGTGATATTAATCATCTGGCACCTCATTCTCGGAATAGCTATAACAAAGTTCTTGTTTGTCATAAGCTCTCAGCTTCTTCTTGTGGTCTTTATCTTTGGTAACTCATGCAAAAATGTCTTTGAAGCTGTCATCTTTGTCTTTGTTATGCATCCATTCGAAGTCGGTGACAAGTTTGATATATGGTGTTCAGGTTTGTCCTTAAAACTCTGTTTGTGCAATTAACGATGAGCCTTAAGTATCTTCGTCAATGACAAGACCATGTTTAGAATAACATTTTAAAATACGAGGATTTGTTTGGTTGGTTTTTGAAAGTCATTGATTTTTATGGTATTTTGAAAACAGTGTTTTAACTTCTGATTTCTATTTTCTAAAATGGTGTAGTTTCAACTTAATGTATCTATTAACGAAGAATTAACTCCGTAAAAGTGCAATTAATAATGGGCCTTAAGTATCTCCGTCAACGACAAGACCATGTTTAAAATGACGTGTATGAGAATTTGTTTGGTCAGATATTGCAAGTTATTGATTTTTATGGAATTTTTCTCATAGGGCTGTCTTTTTTTTGGTTTCCTTTCAGACCCATCCAAAAGTTTTCCAATGAAAAGGGTGGAGCTTGAAAGGTATGAATCTCTCTGGTCTTTCTCTTTTCCTTGTCACCCTATTAAATCTTTGGATTCTCCGATGGTTCTTTTATGCCCGTCGTTTTTGTGATAAAGTCATGATGCACAAACCGAAGGACTTTTATTCGGTCCGATTGAGGATAACCCAGATCTGCGGAGACATTACTTCCGTAGAACTGGTTTATTACAAAAAATAAAATAGTCTTTCTTCAATTTTGTTGAAAGCCTTCACTTACCTAAAATTGGATTATCTTCTTGTAATCCAGATTCGTTTCAACGGACCCATATGGAAAACGAAGGGAGAGCTTTAAATTGTTGAAGCCTTCCATCCACAAATGGCCTCAAAAAACCAAGGTACAATTAAACTACCCGAGCCCAATCTGTTGATAGGATTGTTTTCATGATGAATATGATATGGTTTTGAAATCAATATATCATGTTTTCTAATTAATCGATATCAACAAAGATTAGAGATTCACAACTTAATGAAAATCTATTCCATTATTAGAATGGTTTATATGAATATCCAAAGACCGATTTATTTTCAAAGGGGGACCTATGGAATGTGGTTTCTGTTGGAGATAATCTTTGATTCTTGACATGAACTAGAAGAAGAACAAAACAGAGAAAGTGAGTTGCAGAATTGCAAAGTAGAAGCAAAGTTTCTGCGCTTGAACAATATGCTTTCTTTCTCGTCTAGATGTAAAGGATGAAGAAAGCTCCAGCATTTTTCCTTACTCTCGATCTTATCTCCTTGAACAAGATGAAATACTTGAAACCAAACAGATCAAAGACGTGAGGAGATGAGAGTTGAATCAGAAAGATTGAAATCAGAATAAGATTTTGATCCTCGGAGAAGATGAATTTCAAAGATTTTCTCTCTTGTTTCAGTTTAGCGATGTGATTCAATCTGCCCTTCTTATCCTGTTAGTTAATCTGTTTATAGTATTCATATCTTATCTAAGACTAAGAGAAGATAACTTGATTCACTTTTAATGGGCTAATCCTTTGTTACCGAAGTCCAAACCAATGTCTAATTTTAAGTAAACCAAAAATCCACCAGTCCTCCTCTGTTTTTTTTTAAATTGTACATACTATAATTGATGTCTCAGGACTTGAATCAATGATTTTAAGTACTTCTCAATCTTATATCAATCAAACAGTTAAAAACTTAATGGAAATATATTGTTTTATATGAATTCATTACTCGTTTTTTTATTCCTTTTCCACTTTGTAAAGTATATACAATATAGTAGCTCATCCACTTATTGTTACAATATACATCTACAACTCTTGATTCACTTGTGTATGATCAGTTCACCTTGAAACCAAGTTTCACAACACCAGTCTTTACACAGTGTTTTCACTCCGATTTTCCAAGTCTTTCAACTTATTTTTCATTTTACCTTTTGAACTAGCTTTTTTACATAAGTAAATTTGCATAGTGAGGAGCGCAAATAAGTCTAAAACTCAAATCGTTCTTAGCCCCATCACTCTTGGTGTGCTTTAACCCTTCTGTCCACAGAGAGCTTTAGTCAAGGGATCAGCTAAGTTTAGTTCCGTTCTGGTATATTCCAATGATAATACACCAGCTTCTATCAAGCGTCTTATTACCTTATGTCTCATACGGATATGTCAATTATTTCCATTATACAGCTTATTCATTGCAAGTACAATAGCTGATTGAGAATCACATCTCATGGAAACTGATGGCAAGTCTTTTCCACACATTGGCAAATCACTAAGAACACTTCTTAACCAATCAGCCTCTTGACTAGCTAATTCTAGTGCTGTTAGTTCTGATTCCATTGTCGATCTTGCTATACATGTTTGTTTAGAAGACTTCCATGATACAACTCCATTTCCTAATGTAAATATGTATCAACATGTGGAGTTCACATCATCATGATCATGATCATTGATCCAATTAGCATCACAAAATGCTTCTAGCACACCAACTGATCCATCATAGTTTAGACTCCAATACATTGTTCCTTTCAGATACCTTAACAATCTTTCTAATGTTATCCAATGTTCTTTACTAGGATTTCTTTGTGTATCTACACAATCTGCTTACTGAGTAAGCAATATTTGGTATTGTGCAATTCATCAAATACATTACACTACCCAGAACTTTTGCATATTCTCTATGTCTAACACTGTTTCCATTGTTCTTGTACAGATAAATTGAAAGATCATAAGGAGATTTAGTTGAATGTTTTTCCCACAAACCGAATTTCTTCAGTATCTTCTCTATGTAATAAGATTGACATAGAGAGTACCCAGAAACGGTAATTGATACTTTTATTCCAAATATTACATCAATATCCTTCAAATCCTTCATGTTAAATTTCGAACAAAGAAATGATTTTGTGTTCTCTATGATATCTAGAGATATTCCTCATCGTATCATCTACATAAAGACATATTATCAAAAAGATTGAACTGTTACCTTTACTGAATATGCATGTGTCTCCATTGTTTGTTGTGATGCCAAACTCTAACAGTGTTGAGCTAAACTTTTTAAACCACTGTTTTAGTGCTTGCTTCAGACCGTACAGTGATCTTCTTAGTTTGCAAACCTTATTCTCTTGCACTTCTATCTCAAACCCCTCTGGTTGAATCATATAAATTTCTTCTTCTAAATCTCCATTCAAGAAAGTTGTCTTCACATCGATTTGGTGCACAATCAAGTTATGTGTTGAAGCTACAGCTAATAGCAATCATATAGATGCTAACTTGGTTACAGGTGAGTAAGTGTCAAAGAAATCGATTCCATGTTTTTGAGAGTATCCTTGAGCAACAAATCTTGCTTTGAACTTTTCAATAGTTCCATCTGCCTTCTATTTCCTTTTCAGAATTGACTTTCACTTTATAGCTTTACATCCTCGAGGTAAGTCGACGATTTCCCAAGTGTGATTTGCAATGATCAAGTCATACTCACTATTGATCGCTTCCAACCAGAATATAGCATTTACTGACTTCATTGCTTCTCAGTATGTTGAAAGATCTTCTTCTATTAAGAAAGTATGCACAAATTCTTCTGTCAGTTCAATATCTTAAACCAAGAAACTTGTTATAAAATTTTCACCGTATTCTCTTGTTGTTCTGACTCTTTTGCTTGTCCTGATTTTTGCAATATCATCATCAAATTTTCTTTTTATCATATATTATTGTTGAATTCAAGCTATTAGAATCATCACATATCTCAGATTTCTCAAGATATTTTTTGAATGGGAAGACGTGTTCAAAAAATTCCATATCTCTACATTCTATGACATGACCAAGTCTTTTACTTGTTCTGTTAAATGTCAAACACCTGTAAGCTGAACTTTTACAAGCGTAACCTATGAACACAGCATCAATGGTTTTTGAACCTATTGTTGTCCTCTTGAAGCTTGGAAATCTGACTTTAACCAAGCATCCCCACACTCTTAGGTGACTGAGACTAGGCTTATGACCTTTCCAATATTCATATGGTGTTGTTTCTATGCCCTTATGAGGAACTCTGTTTAGAATGTAACATGCTATGAGTGTAGCTTCTTCCCATAGGCTATCTGGAAGTTCTGAGCTTAGAATCATTGCATTCATCATATTTTTCAGAGTCATATTCTTCCTCTCAGCAATTCCATTTTTCTAAGGAGAATAAGGAGCAGACCTCTCATGTATAATACTTTCTTTGTTACGAAAGGCACGCATTGATTCACACTCATATTCACCTCCTCTATGATATCTAATTTTCTTTATTTTCTTATCCAGCTGATTCTCTACTTCATATTTATACAAAAGAAGGGAGCTGAATGTTTTATCTTTAGAGCTTAAGAGAAACACCTTTGAATACCTTGATTGATCATCTATAAATGTCACCTAGTATCGTTTACCTTCTTTACTCTCTGTATCCTTGAAATCAGCTAAATTTGTATGAATCAAATAAAGGAGATTATAACTTTGAATTATTTTGTTGGCAAAAGGTTTTCGAGAATGCTTAGCTTCTGCACATATTTCACACTTTGGAAATTCATTGCTTAGTTTATTAGGAATTAGATCTGTTTGATTTAACCTCTTAATTGATTTTACATTTAGATTACCAGGTCTACTATGCCAAGTATCTAAATCACAGACCAAGTAAGCGGGATTCTCATCTTTCATTTCATTAAGAGTCTCCAATATAAACAGGTTCCCATTACAAAATGATTTTCCTATGTAGTTCCCTCCCTTGGTCAATACCAATTTCCAAGATTCAATCCTCTACTTAATAGGAGCGTTCATAAGCAAAGCACTCAAAATCAAATTCCTGCGCATAGATGGCACTAAAAACACTTTAGTTAGATTAAGAGTTCTCCCTGAACACAAGGTTATGTTCACTTCTCCAATACCTGCAGGATTCACAGGGCGTGCATCACCCAAAAACACCTTGTTTTTGTCGAGATTCTCCAGTCTTTTAAATAGGCTCTTATCACATATGTGTCTTGTTGATCCAGAGTCAACACTCCGATCAACCATGTCTGTTGTTGCGTTTGCCTCAGTCACCACAACAACGATATCCTCAGTTAGATGTGCCTTAGCTGTTTCTGCATCTTTCACTTGTGGAGACAGTTTACACCAGCTTGACCCTCCACAAGATTAGCATTGTTCCTAGAGTATTAAATTTCTGGTATATTACCATTGTATGCACGATTTGCATCTTCAATTAGTATATCTGAGATCAGCTCATCCAATGTCATCTTCTTCTTTTTATGCTTGAGTTTGCTTATGTAGTTATTCCAGGTCGAAGGAAGCTTGTCAATTAACACAAGTGAAACCAGCTGATCATCTATTGGAATCCCTTCTGATTGAATTCTTGACACTATAGCTTCATAGTCGTGTAGTTGCTCAAGTATTGGTAGATCATTCTTCATCATGAAAGAGGTCCAACGAGATGTCACATACTGTTTCTTTCCTTGATCTTTCAATCCATACTTATTCTTCAGATTATCCCAAATTTCCTTTGTAGACTCGAAGGTCATGTATATATAAAACAGTTTCTCTCACAAATGTCTAATACTGTGTCCTCTACAAGTGCGGTTATGTTCCTTAAACATACCTTCTTTCTTGCTCTTAGAATTTTCTTTCTTTGACTCTGATCCATCTAAATCCTTACATGGTAAGTCTGCACCATCCTTAGTAAAAGAACGATCCCAAAAAAAACGTATTCTAGTCCAATTTCTTGAAAGAAGAACAAGAGTTCTTCTGAACACCTTCTATAATTAGGTCCCTTGAGTGGTTGTAATCTTGATAAGTCTGGCACTGCCGCGTTCTTCGCCATCTCTGTTCAATTCCGATGAAAGTTATTGTTCAATATTGTTGGAGACAATCTTCGATTCTTGACCTGAACTAGAAGAAGAACAAAACAGAGAAAGTGAGCTGCGGAATTCCAAGGTAGAAGCAAAGCTTCTGCGCTTGAACAATATTCTTCCTCTCCCGTCTAGATGTAGAGGATGAAGAAAGCTCCAACGTTTTTCCTTGCTCTCGATCTTATCTCCTTAAACTAAAAGAAATACTTGAAACCAAACATATCAAAGACGTTATGAGAAGAGAGTTGAATCAGAAATATTGAAATCAGAAAAAGATTTCGATCATCAAAGAAGATGAATTTCAAAGATTCTCTCTCGTTTCATATTAGCGATGTTACTCAATCTGCCCTTCTCATCCTGTTAGTTAATCTGTTTATAGTATTCATACCTTATCTAAGACTAAGAGAAGCCGACCTGATCACTTTTAATGGGCTACTCCTTTGTTAGCGAAGCCCAAAGACCAATGTCTAATTTTAAGTAAACCAAATCTATTAGTTTCTTGTTATGTATCCTGAGTATACCAGTCAAGAGATGTTCTTGTCATTTAGTAATGACTCTGATTCTTTAGATTCTTTGACTTAAGAATCTGTACCTAATGAGTCAAGTGTTAGAATAATGTTAGATTAAGGTTAATGTCAAAAACTTGTTGAGCAAGTTAGGTAGTTAGGTTAGATAAGATTTATGAGATATTTTAGGAGTTTTCTAAAAAATAAGTTTTCCTAATTGTAAAAGGAAATTATCTAACCTATAAAAGGAGATGCCAATGTGTGGCATAACTTTGAGAGATTAAGATTGAGAGTTTTAGGTTTTGCATTGAGTTTCCTAAACTAATAAAAAGAGTCATTTTTTATAATTCTTGGTCTTATAGTTTCAATTTCTACAATTGGTATCAGAGCCTTACGAGTAATTAGGGTTATATTCACATGGGGGACGAACAAGCGTTGATACCCGCAGAAAAAAACAAAGGGGGAGGAAGCTCTTCCTCCATAGCATGTCTGATGTTAACCTCAACCAACTATACGGTTTGGCCATAAGGATGAGGTTATGTCTCAATGTACATGAAGTATGGGAGGTAATTGAGAGATAAATTGATGACAAGAAGAAGAATAATATGGTGTTAGCTCTTCTCTTCCAATCAATACCGGAGGATATGATCCTTCAAGCCGGTGAAATAAACATGGCCAAAGGTGTATGGGAGGCTATCAAAACTTGGAATGTGGGAGCTGAACGTGTTAAGGAAGCTAGGTTACAAACCTTGATGTCCGAATTTGAACGCCTCAAGATGAAAGAAACTGATACAATAGATGAATTTGTGGGAAAATTATCGACTATTTCATCAAGGTGCTCTTCTCTCGGGGAGAAAATTGAAGACAAAAAATTGGTGAAGAAATTCCTCGTGTCTTCCTAGAAAAAAATATATCCACATGGTTGCATCTCTGGAGCAACTTTTAGATCTTAAAACTGCTTGCTTTGAGGATGTAGTAGGGCTATTAAAGGCCTATAAAGAAAGAATCCTTGACGAAGATGAAGAAGCTCAAAACGATCAAAAAGAGTTGATGTATTCGGAAACACAAAACAATTTGAGGAACTATAGTGAAGGATCGAGAGGAAGAGGCCGTGGAGGTCAAACGAAATCAAGAGGTAGAGGTTGTGGAAGGGGAAACAGAGATTTTGATATCTCTAAGGTTATTTGTTACCGTTGTGACAAATACGGACATTTTGCATTAAAGTGTCCCGATCGATTGCTTAAACTCCAAAAAGCACAAGAGGATGAATACGACCAAGAAACACAAGAAGGTGATGATTTATTTCTACATTAAATTGTGTTTCTAAATGAAGAGAATTGCATACCAAGTAAATTCGAAACCAACAACCAAGAGACCAATACTTGGTATCTCGGTAATAGAGCAAGCAATCATATGACCGGAGATAGAAGGTACTTTACTAAACTCAATGAAACCATCACTAGAAAGGTGAGATTCAGAGATGACTCACGAGTTGATATTAAAGGGAAAGGTCTGATTTTTTTCGTTGATCAAAATGGGAATGAAAAAGTGATGAAAGATGTGTATTTTATTCCCGATTTGAAGAGCAACATCATAAGTATTAGACAAGCAACCGAGGAAGGATTTGATATTAGGTTAAAAGGAGACAATCTAATCATGCATGATCAAGAGGGGAAGCTTATTATGAACGCCAAACGAAGTAGAAAACACTTGTACAAGGTACTTATGGATTTAAAGGATATCACACAATTGCATCTTACTAGATTAAGTGAATCAAGTAGATGGCATTCGAGATTGGGGCATGTAAATCTCGAAACAATGAAGAGGATGGTCAATGGAGGATTTGTTAAAGGACTTCCAAAGATTTACGTTTACAAAGAAGTATGTGGTTCTTGCTTACTTGGAAAACAAATGAGAAAGGCTTTCCCACAAGCCACACAATTTCGAGCAAGTAAGAGTCTAGAGCTCATTCATGGAGATCTTTGTGGTCCAATAACACCATCAACAGCTGCTGGAAATAGGTACATTCTAGTTCTCATTGACAATCATAGTAGGTATATGTGGACGAGTTTGTTGAAGGAGAAAGCAGAAACATTCAAAAAATTCAAGCGGTTTAATGAAATCGTCGAACAAGAAACAAAAGAAAGGATCCAAGTTTCCAAACAGATAGAGGTGGAGAGTTTCTATCAAAGGAATTCAATACTTTTAGTGAAAAAACAAGATCCAAAGGCACTTAACAACTCCATATACTCCACAACAAAATGGAGTTGTAGAAAAAAGAAATCAAACTCTCATGGAGATGTCTAGAAGCATCATGAAACATATGCGTGTTCCAAACTACTTGTGGGGGGAAGCGGTGAGACATTCTACATACATTATCAACCGAATTTCTACAAAAGCGCTAAAAGGGAAAACAACATATGAAATGTTGAGAAAGAAAAAGCCTAACATCAACCATGTCTGAGTTTTTGGGTGTATTAGCTATGCTAAAGTTAAAACACCTCACTTGAAGAAACTAGATGATCGATATGGGATACTTGTTCATCTTGGAACTGAATGGATCAAAAGCATATCGATTGTTTGATCCTCTTACTCGAAAAGTAGTTGTGAGCCGAGATGTTGTGTTCGATGAGACAAAAGGATGGAATTGGAGCAAAACCAACAACGAGATGCACAATAATGAGCAAGGGTTCCAATATGAACTTACTCACCATGAAGATCAAGGAGAAAATGTGAGTAGAAACGAAGGAAAGGAGGTTACTTCAAGGAAAGTAACAAAACTTGTGCTGCAAGCAACAACCAAGGAGTCACGAATGAACAAGAAGAATCCGATGAAAATAGTTCATATGTCGAAGAAGAATTGGAAGAACCTAATCACATCTTGAGAAGGTCACAAAGACAAGTCATTAAGCCAAAACATCTTGAAGATTATGTTTTACTTGCCGAAAAAGAAGGAGAAAGGTTACTTTTGTGTTTAGATGATGAACCTAGAACTTTTAGTGAAGCATAGAAGTTGAAAGTATGGATTCTTGCTTGTGAAGATGAGATTTCGTCCATTTTAAGAAACAAGACGTGGGATCTCGTGGAACTCCCGGAAGGAATGAAAGATATTGGACTTAAGTGGATCTTCAAAATCAAGAGAAACTCCGATGGAAGCATTAAGAAGTACAAAACTTGATTAGTTGCTAAAGGCTATGTTCAAAGACATGGAATTGACTATGAGGAAGTGTTTGCTCTTGTTGCTAGACTTGAAACCATTCGACTACTAATCAACTTGTCAGCGTCTTATGGATGGGATATTCATCATCTTGATGTCAAAACGGCGTTTCTTAATGGTGAACTTAAGGAATTCGTTTATGTGTTACAACCAGAAGGTTTCGAAGTTAAGGGAAGTGAATACAAGGTTTACAAACTCAAGAATGCCTTGTATGGACTAAAGCAAGCACCAAGAGCTTGGAACATCAAGCTAAACCAAGTTCTCAAGGAACTTGAATTCGAACATTGCACCAAGGAACCATCGGTTTATAGGAAGGTAATGGCACAAGAAATTCTACTAATTGCTGTCTATGTAGATGATTTTTTTGTTATCGGAACAAGTATAAAAATAATTGATGAGTTCAAGGAAGAGCTGTCCACAAAATTTGAGATGAGCGATTTGGGAAAGTTGACATATTATCTTGGCATTGAAGTAAACCAACACAAAGAAGAGATCACCTTGAATCAAAGAAGGTATGCACTCAAAATCTTAGAGGAATCGGGTATGAGTGAGTGCAATTTGGTTCATGTTCCAATGGAATTGGGATTGAAGTTATCAAAATCCGAAGAGGAAGAAGAAATAGATGCTACAAATTTCGGAAAATCTTTAGATGTCTTTGATATTTGTTGCATACTCTTCTGGATTTGTCATATAATGTTGGAGTCTTGAGTCGCTATATGCATAATCCAAGAGATTCTCATGGAGCTGCCATGAAACAATGTCTAAGGTATCTAAAAGAAACTACTACACTTGGTCTAGCATTCACGAGATCCCCTACAAAGGTACCAAAGCTTGTTGGTTTTAGTGATAGTAGTTACAATGTGGATCTCGATGATGGAAGAAGCACCACCAGACACATCTTCTATCTCGGATCAAGCCCAATCTCGTGTTGTTCCCAAAAGCATGATAATGTGGCTCTTTCATCGTGTGAAGCTGAGTTTATGGCTGCAACTGAGGTGGCTAAACAAGCAATTTGGCTTCAAGAACTTTTAAGTGAAATCACGAGATTGACAATTGAGAAGGTGGCGATTTGCATTGATAATAAATTGGCAATAGCACTCACCAAAAATCCAGTATTTCATGGAAGAAGCAAGCATATTCATACGAGATATCACTTCATAAGAGAAAATGTCTTGAGAATGGCCAAATAGAAGTTGAACATGTTCTCGGAAACATGCAAAAGGCGGACATTCTAACTAAGGCTCTTGGAAGAATCAAGTTCAAAGAAATGAGAGACTACATTGGAGTTAAAGACATAAAAGAAATCGATATTAAGCTTAAAGGGGAGAATGTTAGATTAAGATTAATATCAAAGACTTGTTGAGCAAGTTAGGTAGTTAAGTTAGATAAGTCTTATGAGATATTTTAGAAGTTATCTAAAATATAAGTTTTCCTAATTGTAAAAGGAAATTATCTAACCTATAAAAGGAGAAGTCAATGTGTGGCATAACTTTGAGAGATAAGATTGAGAATTTAGGTTTTGCATTGAGTTTCCTAAACTAATAAAGATAGTCATTGGTGATACCCAAATAAGGGCAAGCCCGCTAAGACGAAGATAAGCCCATTCAGAAATTTGGCCCAGGAATAGAACAGACGACGCGCTGCGCGCGAGGTGAAGTTTGACAGGCTGAATTTATAGTCGGGATAATTAGCGAGAAATGCGGAATTGACGAGTTGATTGAGTAAGCGGAATCAATCACGAAATTAACGGGCTGAGCAAATCATGGGAATGAAGCAATAAAAGGAAAGTCGGACTCAATCAACATAAAGAAAGATTCGATTGAATATGACAGCAAAGTTATGTATAAATACAATGATAAAACCCGAAGAATGTACACAATAATATTCGATAAATACAATACAATTTCACTAGTCCAAAAGTTTTCTACTTGTATATTGTTGATCTTGGATCGGAACTTATTCGAGCATCAACAGTCATTCTTTATAATTCTTGGTCTTATAGTTTCGATTTCTACAAATAATAAGTACTTGGTTCTTCACTTCCATATCAAAGTATATTGTAGTTTGGATTTATATCCCTTTTAAAAGGATTAATTTACACTCTACTGGTGATGCTTATATGTTCATGAACTTAGTATGCCTTAATATGAACGAAATGGCAATTGTACTTAGAAATAAGTTCATTATTCCCTTCTCCGGTAGGGATAAAAATCTGCCAAGGGTCAGTAGGATATATATACCCTTTCTCGTTACCTTGTTAATTGGTGTGTTTGATTACTTAATCTTACATACATCAAGTACAGCATGGAATTAGCAACTGTTTTTTCACAAGTTTAACTTTTCGAATAAAATCTTCCGCTATTAGATCTGGAACAAGTGTTTCAAACAATGATCACTTTTTCCTTTCATTATCCCTGCAGGTCTTTTCGACTTAATCATAGAATAAAAGATCGAGTAATGGGCTTCAGGATCCAGCATTTTCCCTCGGATTCAAGGTACAGCCCAATACGATTATAATCTTACGAAGAGATGTAAATTGTTATAACTTTCTGTATCTCTTTTTACATGGCTCGTCTATCTATTTTTTAAATGCAAAATTGAAACAGAGATTATCTAGTGATTTTAAATTGAAATTAGAATCACTTCATGTCTCCGTAGTAAAGGCTAGATATTGGAATATCATTATAATATCACACCTTGATTTAGCTTTCCCGAGTAGTACAATTTTGTATACCGATTTTTCTGGGATGGTTTTATTAGCATATACGGTGACTAATCTCTTATATAATAAAAGTGTAGCATTAACTTAAATACCGTGTTATATTATCTGTTTTGGACTAGGTTGTATTGTTACTAGGAAATATTATCTTTTATATAATAAAAGCGTAGCATTAACTTAAATACCATGTTATATTATCTATTTTGGACTAGGTTGTATTGTTACTAGGAAATATTATTACATAATATTTGTCACACAATTATATTCGGATAAGATTCTATAACTAATTAATTAATTATTATTATCTAGACTAAATATTATTAATTAATCTCTTATATAATAAAAGCGTAGCATTAACTTAAATACCGTGTTATATTATTTGTTTTGGACTAAATTGTTTCGTTACTAGGAAATATTATTATATAATATTTGTCACACAATTATATTCTGATAAGATTCTATAATTAATTAATTAATTATTATTATCTAGATTAAATATTATTAATTAATTAATTATAAGAGATTATCTCGCCTACGAGATTATCATAATTATATCCTTATCTTACGAGATTATCATAATTATATTCTTCTCTTAATCGATATTAATTAAAAACAATCCTCCTAATCCTAATAGAAAAACTAATAAACAACATATATTTAAGACCCGATCCACCTAGAACAGTTATCACAATTCTCAAAAGATTTGAAATTAAGATTTGAATATCACAATTATCACAACATTGATTTAACCATTTAAGATTTGATTTTTGTTGGTTTTAAAAAAATCTATAACCAATTAAAATTTGAATTTTGTTTGTTAAAAAATTTTTTTTAACCAATTAAGATTTGATTTTTGTTGGTTTAGAAAGACCAATTAAAATTTGATTCTGCTGGTTTTGAAAAAGAAATCTTTAACTAATTAAGATTTGATTTTTGTTAGTTTTTTAAAATAAATCTTTTGTTGAGATTTTGATAAGAACCTTAATACGATTTTGTTTGTTCTAACCAATAAGTTTTTTGAATATTAATAAGAAACTTAATTTAAATATTACTGGTAGACGCAATAAAAAACAACAAAAAATATTGTTTTGAGATGTTCCTAATCCAAATATATATATAATAAAATTGTAGTGTTAACAAATTCATATATTTTATAATAAATTAAAAAAATTATCTCTTGATAATATTTGATAATATTCTTTAACTAATTCTACATAATATTACCAATTTAGGAGAATATTTCCATCTTCCCCTTCTCTCTTTGTTTTCCTCGATGGAGATGATCGTATGATATCTCTAATCAAATAAAAAGAATGTCAAGAGTCAATTAGTTTTCAAGGGTATAATAGAATTTTAATATGTTTTCTTAATTTGTGTGCAAAATGATAGAATGACACTTATTATGAAAGAGAGGGAGTACAAGTTTTTCCTACAACTCGAGCTTACCATACTTTTACTCATAACTTCAAGTTCTCATTCATGTACACAACCACTACCAACATATCCTCTACAAGATTATGTGTTCGAATTAAAATTAGTTGATTACCCTAAATTACTTGAAAGAACACTTAAAAATATCTATCTTATACGTCAGTAATAATTTAAAAAAAACTATTATTTTTGATTGTAAGTATTAATTATTAAAAAATATTAATATTTTTTTATAAATAAAATATATTATACATCTTATAAATTTTATGTACAATCAAAATTTTAATAAATATATTTATTAGA
>OVBA01006840.1:0-16031 GCA_900406435.1 Lepidium aucheri
AAATATTTATTTGTATACATAATCCTAAATTAAAAGAAATTTTGTATACAATATCCTAATCTAAAATAAAATTGTTAATATTAATTTTTGTATATAAATAAATACATAGACGATTTTTCAATACCTTACAACTTTTCAAGCTTTCTCCAATTTAATTTATTTGTTTTCGTTTACATCAAGAGTATTCAAGAAAAACAAACAAAGAAGGTGAAATTTTTTAAATTTAATGTGTTACTAGGATTATACCTGCGTTATAACGCATGATTTGATTATTTTTCAAATTTTATCCATTTAGGTTTGTTAGACAAGTGCTGATATTTGGGAAAATTATTTTTAAGATGTTGATTGAATGACTTTAGCCCAAACCAAAATTGATCTGTATTAGAGGAACCATCCGACAAAATACACAAATGAGTCCTAAATCTATATATCCGAACATGAACATGAACCAAATTCTAGCTTTCTATAGTTATTATTATAACTATTATTATTGTTTTTTAATTTTAAAATTTTATATAAAAATACCTCTAAACCCGAACTCGATCTATACCGAACCAAAAAATATCTAAAAAATAAAAATATATGAGTAAGTATTAAATCAAAAGAACAAAATAATTAATTAGAGGAACTGGACCCAAAAAAATACCATAATGGGTCTTAAATCTTTGTACTAAGAAAACCGAGTCTAAACCCGAACCTGAACCAAATCAAGAACAGATATATTTATCTTAATTTTATTTTTTGTTTTAAATATTTATTAGTTTAAAATTTTTATATATAAATCAGTAACAAAACCTACCTTAGGCCTATTTTTAGAGGTTATTACAAATAATATGTTAATTTTATCCTAAAGTTTATAACAATGTCAAAATGAAAGTGTCTCCCTGCTTTAATATATAAGATTATTTTATTTTACTATTATTAGGTTGAAATCTTATCATATTATATAAAACAGGGTTTCAGAAGTTAGTAATAAACAGATTCTTCCACGTGTCGAACTCAACCATCCAAAATTGTAGAGTAACCTATAAATTTCTAAGACATTATTCAAAATATATATTAAGCGTTATTTAATAAAAATAGCACGGTCTATATCTAGTATAAAAATATGAGTACTAACGAAAGATTTGAAAGTATCCGATGATTAATATAAGTTCAAATTAATTTACCATTTTAACCTCTTTATGGAATTTGATTGGCTGATTTTTCAATGACTCAAGCATCGAGATAGAGAGGTTATCTGCACATAGAAGAAATTCTGGTTTCGACTTTGTGAGATTAATGAAGCTAATAATAACATTTTTGAGTTTCCTGTGAATTATTCCGGTGGCTAAGAGGAGTGAATATTTGCCAAGAATGTTATGCATCGCTTTTGGAAAATCCGATGTAAAGAACTTCCCTTCATTTTGAAGAATGAACATGTTGAGCTCATGATCACATGACATATGGCTTTTCCACCACATAGATTTGACTTGAACACTTTTCCATACTTGCCATAAACATTCACATTTTCATTAAATTCTCTTCTCAACGTAAAAGATCTTATGCATAATCCAAATCCCAAATTTAATAAGGCGAGATTATGCAATTTTATGAAATTGAAATCTGATAAAAAAAGTTGCAGAAATTAATATTTAACCACGTCAAGAAAAATATTTTCCGTTTTCATACAAAATAATGATAAAATTATACATGACTGAGGAGTTAGGTTGCTTGGTTAATGATTACTGTGAAACAAGTTATCGTAAGAAGGTGACAATGGAGTATGCTCGATGAGGTTTGAAGAAAGAAAGAGTTTCTCCAATGAAAGGCAATCCCATGCTACCATTCACCAATAAGTTGTGAATTTCTTTAAAAATTGTTGATCTTTCAGCGGTACTACCCTGGGGGTAATGACTCTTTTTAGTTCTTTCCATCTATGATATGCTTATCTAATATACATTTTTCAAGACTTCCGGTTGAGTAATATCTCAGAATATGAAGAATGGTATGGCCAACCACACAAGTGTTGGAGGTGGATCCGAGATCCTACTTCGGTCCACCGAAAACAATGGGTCGAATATAAAATAACTACCCGGTTGCAAGCACTAAGTCTTCAACTCGGACAAGATATTCGACTCGGCAAAATGTCTTGTCTCGGAAGGTTCTACGAACCTAAAAAGAAGTCGGATGACACGTCAGCATACAATAAACGGGAGTTTTCCTACTGTGATATAGAAAACTTCCGCAAATCTAGCTCGAATCTTAAAAAATTCAGTCTTATCAACAAGATTTGTAAATCTTCCTTTATTTGTAAACATGTAAACCGCCTCTATAAACTATACATAGAGGTGCAATCCTTCTGTAAGGAGCATCTTCTTTTTGGACATTCGAAGTTTAGTAAGAACAACAATTTGACCTTCACCAATCCTATTACGCAGCTACTAAGATCTTACTCCCGTTTGAATCAACAAGTGTCCTTGCCCATTCTTCCCTACTCTTTAATCAGGAACCACCATTTAGTACCAGCCGTGCTATACTCGGTTCCATTATTTGGCGCCGTCTTTGGGGAAGATATCGAAGGACATCTTTACAAAGGTAAGAGGAAACTCTGAGACTAGGAATATGGTGGACAAAGAAATCACAATAGGCTCACCAAAAAGGAGGGAACCTCTCCCTCCGAAACACACGGATCCGGCGGACGGATCGATAATGGACACAACTCAGACTTAGAAGGAGATTCGATAAGAAACTCGGGAGGATGAAGACCTTCCACCGCCACCACCGGGGTCGCTGACACTTGGGACTTTAGTGCGTAACCTGATCGCACAACAAGAAGCTTCGGATCAAAGAAACGCCAAGAGGTTTGATCGGCTCGAATCCCGCTTGAAAGAGAGTAGTCTCCCAGCTACTCAAGTTAGCAGACCATGCGCTGAGACATTGGATAGTGTTCACAGAACACTATTCTGGGACATCCCAAGTCCAGAACCGGCTGCCACTTCGGTACAAGATCACTCTACCGTACTAAACACAACAAGAAAACAAAGCTAGGTGACTTTGGATGTTGCCACCATATTAAAGATGATGGATGACATCAAGTCCAAATTCCATCAAGCTACTAGCTCGGCACCCGAGATAGGAAAGATCCTAGCTCAGGCGCAAAATTCACCATTTACACCGCAACTACGGAGAGTCTCGATAAACAGAGGGTTGCGACTTCGATGCTCCTCTTAGGACGAGAACTCGGATCCCGTGGAGTTTATGAGCACCTTTAATGTCATGATGAACGGTACCAACTACACCGTAGACAATGAAGATGCGACCTAGTGTCAGCACTTTGCAGAAAACTTAACCGGGGATGCCTTGGTATGGTTCACCAAGCTTCCCGTCGGGTCCATTGAGAGCTTCAATCAGCTAGCTGAGTTGTTTATGAAGCAATATGCTCTGTTCGTCAATCTGAACACCTCAACCGCTGAACTTAGATCTTTGAGGCAAGACTTTGACGAACCCTTGAAGTCATATCTCGGACGCTTCGAGAAGATACTGACAAGGCCAAAGTTAGTGACGACATGACAATCAAAGCCCTCCAAACCGTAATGGTGACTGATGAGACGCTAAAACAGAACCTTTTCATTAATAGGCCCAATATGATCTCTGATGCCTTGTGCAGGGCAGCTAGACATGCCGAATATGTAGAGGAAAAACAAATCCTCTCACAAAACTAGAGTGTACAGCGGAATTTTGCAGTCAAGGAGCAAAAAGAAACGCAATACAAGCATAGGCAGCACAATAAAGGCAAGGAAAACTCGGCAACCACTTTTCGAGTTAGGGAAAATAATAGCCCCAGAGATAAATCGTTCAACAATACCTATAATCGGACTGAATATTATGGTTTCCACAAGAAAGCAGGACATTCGACTACAAAATGTAAACAGCTGCAAGAATTCCTTGCTGAGATATTCAGCAAAAGAGAATTGGAGGTATCGGAAGAATAGATCCAGAGGTATAAAGCGCAGAAGCGGAAAGAAGCGGAGCAACGAGAAGCCGCCTATAAGTTGGCGAGCCCAAAAGCTGGCGCTTCTGAACTACCAAAGTGGCAAAAGCTAGAATAGGACAATGACGAATCTCGAGATCTACAAGTTGTCGTTGGTGTAATCATGGGCGGATTATAGTTTTACGATGATATTATATGCTCAATCAAAAAGTATGAGCGAAAAGTAGTCACCTCAAACAACCAAGAGCCTATCCAGGAATGCATGCATGTCGTAGACTTGGTAATCACTTTCACCATAGAAGATGTCAAAGGAGTTAGCTTCCCACACAACGATCCCATAGTCGTCAAACTCCAAGTTGCAGAATGTGATGTTTTGCGAATTCTCATTGGTACCGAGATTTTGGTAGATCTTATCTCCAAAGAGATTCACAATAAAATGGCATTGCCAGAAGTCCATCTCAAACCCGTGCAGAACCTGGACCATGTTTGATGGAAGCACAATCAACGCGATCAAAATAGTGAAATTAGCTATACGAGTTGCTGGACTCACGAGATGGATCAAGCAACTTGTTGTAGATAAACCACCCATCTACAAAATGATCTTAGGAATGCTTTGGATACACGCGATGAAAGCCGTGCCATCAAGCTATCATTAATGCCTTAAGATCCCAACAAACGAAGGAGTCTACACTCTTAAGGGCGATCAGAAAATGGTCAGAATTTGCTTCATTGCTGAGCTGAAGCTAAGAAACAAATCATGCATAATTACGACATCAATAGGGAGTAAAGCGCTTTCCAAACCTCCTGCTTCCGCGAAGCTCGATCAGTCAACTATCAAGCTTGTTAACATCAACTTGGCCAATCCGACAAAGTCCGTGAGCATCAAAATCGATCTAAGCAAACCAATCACGGAAACGCTAATACAACTCCTTGAAGAGAACGTGGCGACATTCGCATGGAAACCAAGTGATATGCCTGGAATTGGTCCAGAAATCACAAGTCATAAACTAAACGTTGATCCGACGTACAAGCCAATAAAGCAGAAGAGAAGAAAGCTTGGGCCAGAAAGACCAAAGACCGTGATCAAAGAAGTTAAGAAGCTGATTGAAATCAGATCAATCACAAAGGTTCAATACCCAGAATGCTTGGCCAATCCAGTAGTTGTTCCGAAAAAGAAAAAAAAGTGGAGAGTTTTTGTAGACTTCACCGATCTTAATAAAGCGTGTCCAAAGGACAGCTACCCATTGCCAAACATCGACAGAATTTTCTAAGCGACAGCCGGGAACGAGCTTCTTTCATTTTATGGATGCCTTTTCGGGATACAACCATATCCGAATGCATCCTGATGACATGGAAAAGACATCGTTCATCATGGGGCGAGACACTTATTGCTACAAGGTAATGCCATTCGGGCTGAAGAAAGCTAGAGCTACCTATCAGCGCCTTGTAAACAAAATGTTTGCCGACCAACTCGGGCAAACCATGGAAGTGTAAATTGACGACATGCTAGTGAAGTCGTTAAGGGCAGAAGATCATGTCGACCATTTGGCCCGTTGGTTCAAAACTCTGAATGAGTATCAGATGAAACTCAATCCGGCAAAATGCACCTTTGGTGTTACGTCAGGAGAATTCCTCGGATACATAGTCACTCAGCGAGGAATCGAAGCAAAGCCAAAACAGGTCACGGCAATCCAAGAGCTACCTTCTCCGAATAATAAGCAAGAAGTTCAGAGATTGACAGGACGGATAGCCGCCCTAAATCGCTTCATATCGCGCTCGATAAACAAATGTCTCCCATTCTACAACTTATTGCGTGGAAATACAGAATTCACGTGGGACAAAAGCTACGAGAACTCCTTCTCCGAACTGAAAGAATATCTTTCAACTCCTCCAATACTCGCTAAGCCAGAACACGGTGAATCATTATACTTGTACATCACGGTTTTTACCTTGGCAGTTAGTGGTGTACTAGTTCGAGATGACAGAGGAACTTAGTACCCAATCTTTTACATCAGCAGGTCATTTGACGGAACCGAGTCCCGATATCCAACTACTGAGAAACTCGCATTAGCAGTGGTTACCTCATCTTGGAAATTACACCCTTACTTCCAGTCAAATACCATCATAGTGTTAACGAACCATCCGTTGCGGACAATACTGTATAGTCCAAATCAGTCTAGATGACTAACAAAGTGGACAATCGAACTGAGTGAGTACAATATTAAATTCAAATGATGAACAAGCGCAAAGTCACAAGTCCTAGCCAACTTCATAATAGAGCTATCACCAGAGTTAGAGCCTTTGAGCTTAGAAGAAAACCAAACATGGAGGATCTACGTAGACGGATCTTCCTCACAACACGGCTCAGGACTGGGAATCAGGCTAGAAAGCCCCATGGGAGAAGTCATGGAACAGTATTTCCGACTTACGTTTCCAGCATCAAACAACAAAGCAGAATACGAGGCATTGATTTCAGGAATAAAATAGGCTAAAGAAGTCTGGGCGACTGACATCAGTTGTTACTACGACTCCCAACTTGTCGTCAATCAAGTAAATGGAGGATACGACACAAAGAACGATAGAATGGAAGCTTATCTTCATGTGGTAAAAGAGATAACCAAGGAGTTGATATTTCGAATAAGCAAAATCTCAAGGTCCAAGAATACTTCTGCCAATGCCCTCGCCACTCTCGCATCAACAACGGATCCCGTCCAATGACGAATCATTCTGGTAGAAAGCATAGATAGGCCAAGCATAAGCCTACCAAAGTGAGATATGGAACTAGTCTCGGCAATAGATGAAGTCTGAGAAGATTATGGTTCCAAGATGGTGGATTCCGAACATAACTCCGAGCGGAAAATAGACTGGCGAGATGAAATCTTAGCCTATATCATCGACGGCGAAACGCCACAAGATAGAAGGGCTGCACGACGCCTAAAGGCAAAAAGTGCTTTCTAAACACAAATCGGTGAAAAACTTTACCGAAAAAGTTCATATGGAGTCTTGCTTACATGCGTTCACGGCAAGGAAGTCGAAGAAATCATCAAGAAAACGCATGATGGAGCAGGAGGAAACTAAAACAGTGGAAGAAACTTGTTCAAAATATTAGGACACTCGGCAACTATTGGCCCACTATGTCCAAGGATTGTGCCGAGTACACTGCCAGATGCGACAAATGCCAAAGGCATGGGCACATTATTCACGTTCTAACCGAGGAGTTAATATCTGCATTAATGCCTTATCCATTCATGCGATGGACAATGGATATAGTTGGACCATTACCATCATCTCGGAAGAAGAGATCCATGCTCGTAATGACCGATTACCTCTCAAAGTGGGTCAAAGCAGAAGCTTACTCCCAGATAAAGGATAGAGATTTAATCAAATTTGTATGGAAAAACATCATCTGCCGACATGGTCTCCCATACAAAATCATAACGGACAAGGGATCCCAATTCATCTCGGCCAAATTTACTAGCTTTTGCGCCAGATGGAATATTGGAGTGAGCATATCAACACCGCGGAACCCGCAAGGTAATGGTCAGGCAGAGGCCACAAACAAACATATCCATGATGGTCTAAAGAAGCGACTTTCCGAAAAGAATGGAAATTGGGCTTCTGAGTTAGAAGGAGTGTTATGGTCACATCGTACCACACCACGGCGATCAACCGGGTGAACTCCATTCTATCTATCTCACAGAATGGAAGCATTAGCTCTAGCAGAAATTGCAATGCCAACTCTGCGCCGAGAACGTCTCACTGAGAACAAAGATGCAAATAACAGTGCTATGGAAAATAGCATCGACAACTTGGAAGAGGAACGCGACGAAGCCTTCCTCCGAGTACAAAATTATCAACAGAAAGCCGCAAAATACTACAACAAGAAAGTACGCGGACGACACTTTGCTGTTGGAGATCTTGTACTCCAAAAAGTGTTCGAAAACACCGCCGAACTCAATGCCAGGAAACTCGGCGCCAATTGGGAAGGGCCATACATTATTTTTAAAGTAGTCAAATCGGGCGTCTACAAAATCGCCACCATGGAAGGAGTTCCAATCCTCAAAGTTGGAATTCCATCAACTTAAAGTGATGTTCCTATTAGCAAGTCGCTTTCTCGGCAAACTAAAATGTGTCAATTAACGCATTGCTATCTACTTCATTACTTATGTAATGAGAACTACGTCTTGGCTTGATCCCTTTGGGGTACGTAAGTAGCCTTCGCGTCCAGCTAGAACTAAAAAAAAAAATTGTTTAGCTGCTAGTCGACATTCAATGTAACCCAAGATAAATTCTTGGAAAATCTAACTTGTCTTTTAAGCCGAGTCTTAAAATCTTGTTGAGCTCAACCTTGAAAAACTTATTAAAAGTAAAGGAATTCTGCCGAATTCTAAAACCCATGACTAGAACCTAGTCCTTATCTTAAATGCTGAGTTCTGAACTCCCCGAGCCTAACCTCGAAAAACTTATAATCATTAAGTCTAAAACCTCAAAACCATTTTTGGCAAGACGGAACGTATCATTATTTAAAGCCGAGTCTTAATCTCACGGAGTCTCTAAAGTCTCGCTCTTATTTTAAGCCGAGTCCTAATCGCACCAAGTCCTAAAGTCTTGGTACTATCTAAAGCCGAGTCTTAACCTTGCCGAATCCTTAAAGTCTTGCTCCTATTTTAAGCCGAGTCCTAATCTTGTCGAGCCCCTAAAGTCTCGCTACTATTTAAAGCCAAGTCTTAATCTCGCCGAGTCTTAAAAATTTCGCACGACATCTAAACCTTGCACCGTTGTAAGACAAGTCAATCACTTAATCAAAGCCAAAGACCCTAAAAATCTCAACATAAATAAATATGCAAACGATATCCAAGCAAAATAAAAATCAATGTTTTACAAACTCTCCGCATCGGAGTAAAAGTCATGTCTTTTAAAAAAATAAAGGAGAGTGGGGGAAAAGAGAGTCAGATCGCGACATCAATCTCAGCTGTCTCGGCAATATCTCCCTCCTTACTCGTCAAATTATTCATCTCGGCAACCTTTGAAAAAAATATATCTTTGTTTTAAGCATGCCAGTCGAAACTCTGAACCGGAGCAGAGAAAATTTCAAAATTCCAAACACTAACCTGTGGACAATCCCCAGTCTTGGGATCATCTACTTCATTTGGATCATCCCTAAAAGATAGCACCTCATTCCAAGCCAGAGCTGCCTCCTCCAGGAGGGAGGATTTGCAGAGCTCAAGAGATGGAGGAATCAAGTCATTGGGATCCAAATGAACAACCTTCTCCTTGTCCATATCCTCCTTAGCTTTTGCAAGACCCAAAGTCCCAAAAGCGATAACCTCCGACTTGAGTGGGACATGATCCTTTAACATACGCTCCAAGAGGGCATTATAACCTGTCATCATGGAAAATACCAGACAAAGTCGAGGTCGGAAGCGAAGAAGTTAAAGTGATCCGAGATCCTCGTAAAACGTTCACCCAGAGACACTAAATTGAAGCAAAATTAAAACAGCAGAGTCATAAAAAGCAGAAAATCACTATATAGAAAAATGTACAAACTAACCCCATGAGGTTTTGACGCCAGCTTGGAGAGAAGTAATCATGGCTTTATGCTTCTCGGCAGCTCGAAAAGCTGCATCACAAAAGCAGACTTGGAACCATCTTTAAGGCGAGAGATCTTTTTATCAAGTTTTGAACGCTCAACCTCAAATTCTGATGAAACTCGAGAAAGGTCTGTCTGAACTGTTGATAATGAAGACTTTGCTTCTGCCAACTCCCGTCGAGACACCTCTAACTGCTCAAGAACATCGTCAAGCTGACGAGAGTTCCCAGTATCAGCAGCCATCATCTTCTCTTTTCCATGGAAAAACGAGTTCACTTGAGCAATAACTGAGAGGAAAAGAGCAAATCAGTATTACAAGTTAAATTCAAGCAAAGAGAAATCGAAGCAAACAAAGGAAAAACAACATGGTTACCGAGAACGCCGATTTAGCCATTTCAACATACTCCTTTTTACTACGCATCTCGAGAATAAGGGGGAGGTCCTCAATGGTGTTCTTAAGAAAGCGTAACAGGTCAGCCCCTCCGAGCTTGGAATCCTTGATAGGAGCCAACTTCTCTAAGGCATACGAAAAACGAAAATCTCCATAAGATTTACCCCTGTTACGTAAGGAGACTTCAAGAGGATGAGAGGACTCCTTGCGTTTGGCTGTCTTTTTCTGGATGAATCAGCAGAAACTTCCTGACCTGAAAGAAGTCAGAAAAAAATCTAAACTGTCTTCCCTACCAAAATATTCCTAAAAAAGAAGAAAGTTCATCAAAGAAAAATACCTTTAGCAGCAGACTCGGAGGGGTCTTCTTCATCCCGACCTTTCTGATCACCAAGGAGCCAAAGGGAGATTTAAGGGACTCTGAACCCTTGTTCTTAACTAAAGATTTAGACTTCCTTTTATTGGAAGCCGGAGAGCCAGTGGAATCTCTACAATCCTTCTCAGAAGGATCAGTCAAGGCTTCAAGAACTGGTGCAACTTCAGCAGCTGGAGCACCCTCAACATCAACCATTTGAGACTCCGAACTTGTGTTAGGAGCCTTAGAAATAGCGACATGCGGCTCAATAGCAGCCAAATCTCCTCCCAAAACATAATCTAAGGAGCGATGAACGGTGGCTCCGTCTGAGGGGGCCAAAGAACTTCCTAGAACAACATCCAAACTGTCTAGAATGTTGGATATTCTAAAGTCATCCACCCCCGTGTTGATGTCAAGAACCCCTGAAAAGGAAAAAGACTCAATCAAAATCAAAGATCGAACCAATATCAAGAGGAAAAGAGAGAAGTGGTGTCAATCACCTCTTTGGTAACGAGAAGCTATCCTTTGGAGAAGTCCTGCAGGTAGAAGCTTCCAATCAAGACGAGGAATGCTAAAAAGATGATTCCGAAGCTCTCGGTAATTGGGCAACAGCGAGCGATGTTTCACTGCAAAAAATGAATGAGCTGAAATTAGAGCCATGAAGAAATAATATGACAAGTCATAAACGGACACCTAGGGATCTACCAGGTTTTCTCGTCCAAGTAGAAAGGAATTTTAACGGCCTTGTCGAACAAAAGACGTCGCTAGGATGAACAAAAAAATAGCGAGTCTTCTATTTCAAAACCTTGGAAGTCGTGTTATCTAAAAACCGGTACCCAGATTTCGAACGAGTAAAATAAGTACCCTCCGAAGACTCGCAGAGTTCTTTCAATTTCTCGAAGAATAGAGGCAAAATGTTGATTCCTGCCTCACTTCCAAGGATCAGAAACCCAACGATTTTGGCGACTCTAGCAGCCTTGAGTTGAGTCACGACAATTTTCTGAGCATAGCAATATTAAGGCAAAAGATCCGAGATCGGAAGCCACATTCTAGTTTCTATGAACCACCAATCGTAAATTGCGATTAAACCCTCCGGAAGGTTCCATGGATGAGAATCAGGATCAATAGTGATCTCGATATCTTTCATTTCAGGACACATCAAAAATAATTTATCCAACCTCCTTGAGTTAATGGAAGATAGACTGATATCTAAACTAGCATGCCAATCACTTAAGCCCTCTTCGGGACTATCTACAAAAAACATCTCGATATCTTCTTGCATACAACTATTACTAGAGGAAAAAGATGGGCTAGAATCTGTAGATTCAGAACTTGAACTGGAACTTGAACTAAAACTATCCATTTCCATCGCGACAAAACCAGCTAGAAAATAAAACAACTCGACGAAAGTAGAGAGAGAGAAAGATGAAAGAGAAAATTTACCTCGTAATTCTCGGTCGAAAGTAAAATTATAGAGAGAGCTAAAGCACTATTTATAATAAAGATGCAGAAACCGAGTCGGTAATAATGATGATTCGCATAAAACTGAGGCGATTGTTCAAATGACCCACTTGAAAACTGACACGTGGACCAAAAATTCTGGAAGATGAAACAACCTTTTCGACTCAGAAATTCGGCACTAGAATTTTCCAATTCTGGGGGGACAATTGTTGGAGGTGGATCCGAGATCCTACTACGGTCTACCGAAAACAACGGGTCGAATATAAAAGAACCCTCCGGTTACAAGCACTAAGTCTTCAACTCGGACAAGATATTCGACTCGACAAAATGTCTCGTCTCGGAAAGTTCTACGAGCCTAAAGAGAAGTCGGATGACACGTCAGCATACAATAAACGAGAGTCTTCCTATTCTGATATAAACTTCCGAAAATCTAGCTCGAATCTTAACAGATTCTACACATGTAAACCGCCTCTACAAACTATAAATAGAGGTGCAATCCTTTCGTAAGGAGGATCTTGTTTTTGGACATCCGAAGTTTAATAAGAACAACAATTCGGCATTCACCAATCCTATTACTCAGCTAACTAAGCTCTTACTCCCGTTCGAATTAACAAGTGTTCTTGCCCATTCTTCCCTAATCATTAATCAGGAACCACCGTTTAGTACCAGCCGTACTAAACCCGGTTCCAACAACAAGGCAGTAGAGTTACAAAATAATTATGTTTTTCTTCTACCTCTCAGGTTTTCACTTGATGCTCTATCAACTTCTGTTACTTCAACTTTTTAATTATGATCAAGTTAAACTTATAACAATTTCTTGCACTCTACGGTGTGAATGATTCACATATTGGTCCAAGAGATCTAAGATGTGTGCAGCTCTTCGTATTCGACGGACAAAACGATGATTATTGGATTATATATCATCACTTCGTTGTAGATTGTGTGTATTTGTTATTATAATGTCTGTAATTTTGTTATCTAAGTTTGTTTGTTGCATGCTTCTTTATTTTTCATCTTTGCGAGGCTTGTATCGACGTTTAACACTAGTGTTGCAAAAGGTGGCACATTACTTGAATTAGTTTTTTTTTTTTTTTGGTAGTTGTCGTGATCGTTGTACGTAAATTGTGTTTGGTTTGAATATAAAGTACTATATTCAATGTGTATTATAATTAATTGTTGGTGAATAAGAGTTCCTTTTCTGTTATTTGTGTAAGTGAAGTGACATTTGTATTGCGTCAAAAATTCAATACTAAATTATATAATGGGTTGGTGTAGCAAAAGAAAAAAAAAAGACAATAAAATTTTGATACACTCCTGTCCACTCATCTCTATTAGTAGTAATGAACCCTTTAAGACTCATCTCTATTAGTAGTAATGAACCCTTCTCAAGATCACAAATGTTCATTACTACTAATATAATATCTCAAATTTTCACTCAACGCAGTTCTGCTCAAATTTTCACTCCTCACTCAACGCTTTTTAGCTTCTATTTGTTTTCGTTTTATTAAAAGAGAAGACAATAGCTCAGCAGAAGAGCTAGCTTGAAATTACTATGCACACCATGTATGCCAGGAACTTCCTCAACATGCTTTTTCTGATTCCATTTCGTTTTGTCTTTCTCTTTTTTTTTACATATAGTGTTTTTTAAGTGTTTAATTTTTTTGCTTCAAACTTGATAAAATGCTTTGAATGTAGGCTTATCGGTATGCATGCAATGTAGGCTTATTGGAATCACCTGTATTTCTAACTCACTCATGGACCTATTGACACGGGCATGCATGCAAATTATGAAAGATCGAGATTCACATTAACCATAAATGAGAAAACCAAAAACTGCATTCTTTTTAGTTATATAAATGTGTTAGTACACAACATATAATCTAAGAGGATAAGAATGTATCGATGTCTTGGGATTGAAGATTTCCTAAGATCTAATGACTAATAGCCTGACAGTAAGAAAGCTAGGTGGCATTTATGGATGGTTTAGTTACTACATATTAACACGTGGGTCAAATAGCTTCATGGCTACTTAAAACCAAACTGATCTCTGTCCAGAGACAAAACAAAACACGAGTTCTTAAAATCCTCGTTCTCTATCTACAATGCAATCACAAAGGAACTTACTGAGCCACCATGAAGAAACTGAGAAGGAGTCAACAGAGTTCGAGAAGAATCAGAAACGGTACCAAGACCTAATCGCCACCTTTCCTCACGCAAAAGGCTGGAGACCAAAAGCTCCACTGATCGAATATGGTGGTCACTGGTTCATTCAGCCTCTCCTAGAAGGTACTCTTCACGCACAAGAGTTCTTTCAAGCCCGACCCTTTGACTTCTTTGTTTGTAGCTATCCAAAGACAGGCTCCACTTGGCTCAAAGCTCTAACTTTCGCCATCTCCACTCGATCTCGCTCCCTTGATTCCTCGAACCATTCTCTCTTAACATGTAACCCTCATCAGCTTGTTCCTTTCATTGAGATCGAATTCGCTTACTTCCCTCAAGTTGATGCTCTCAAAGACAAAGGAAACACTTTGTTTTCGAGTCATATCCCGTATGGGTTATTGCCTGAATCGATTACCAGATCAGGTTGTAAGATAGTTTACATTTGGAGAGATCCAAAGGACACTTTCATCTCTATGTGGACTTTCTTCCAAAAGCAAAAGACAGATCTTGGCCCAGTCAATAGTCTTGAAGAGTCTTTTGATATGTTTTGTCGAGGTTTTTCAGGTAACGGTCCTTATCTAGATCATGTGTTGGGGTATTGGAAAGCTTACCAAAAGAATCCAGATAAGATTTTGTTCCTCAAGTACGAGACAATGAGAGCTGATCCTTTACCATATGTGAAGAGATTGGCTGAGTTTATGGGTTTTGGATTCACAGTTGAAGAAGAGGAGAAAGGAGTTGTTGAGAAAGTTGTGGATCTTTGTAGTTTCGAGACGTTGAAGAACCTTAAAGTTAATGAAGGAGAGAAAACTAGAGAGGACATTCCTTGGGTTTATTATCCAAATAGTGCGTACTTCAGGAAGGGCAAGGTCGGAGATTGGCATAACTATCTGACTCCAGAGATGGCAGCTCGAATCGATGGCTTGATGAAAGAGAAATTTAAGGGTACTGGTTTGCTTGAACATTGTAAAATGGCTGGTTAGTATTGCTCATAGAAATGACTCATCCTTATAGTCTTAGTTTGCAGCACTTCTTCTATGAAGATATGTATTGTGATTGAATAAATCTTGTTTTCGTTGTTATGTTGTTCTATGATTCTGTCATATACAGTGACCGATATCTTATATAATAAAAGCGTAGTATTAACTTATATACAGTGTTATATTGTCTATTTTGGAGTAGATTGTATTGTTATTAGGAAATATTATCACATAATATTTGTCACACAATTATATTCTCATAAGATTCTATAACTAATTACTTAATTATTATCTAAATTAATTATTATAATTAATTAATTAATTATATTATAATTATTATTATCACATCTCATCGACTTTAACATTATCTCGTCTACTTTGAGATTATCTTTGAAATTATTCTGTTACAATTTTAATCTCTTGAATAATTATATTCCTAATTCTAATCGATATCTATTAAATACAATCCTCCTAATCCTAATAGGAAAACTAATAAACAAGATCTATTGAAGACCTACCCTAGAACAGTTATCACAATTTTCAAACGATTCGAAATTTTTTTCTCAAAACGACAAGTCTTTTTTTTCTCGATTTTTGATTCTTTTAATCATGTCTTTTTCAAAAAAAATTTTATTGAAACCCTACAAAGAAAATTGGAGAATTAAAGTTAACAACACCACCAAAGATTTTTTGCAAAAAATTTAACAACACCAAAGATTTTTTGTATTTTTTTCTCTCAATTTTGCTTTTTCTTCATCGTGTATTTCTCTGAAATTTTTTCGTTGAAACCCAACAAATAAACCTGGAAGATTAAAGTAAAAATTCTAAAACTCTAGAAAATATACACTTAAATACATGTTCAAACGATTAATATGATTCTTTATGATTTTAAGGTACATTATTAATAATTTATCTATATGAATACCTTTATAATAATTTAAAATATTTTCTAATTAATTGATATATATATATATATATATATCTCAGGGTGAGAACAAAATAGTCTCAGAACACTCTAGTATAAACAAAATAGTCCCATGTGGGATTCAAGGCCCACAAGGTGGGACTAGTACCAAAAAAACTCTATGATATATGTTTTTTTCAACAATATATATATATATATA
>OVBA01006841.1:0-16030 GCA_900406435.1 Lepidium aucheri
TATTATCTTACTTTCAACTCTACTATGGGTCATCATTAACTTGACCACGAATAAAAAAAACTCAACCATTGGGAAAATGAACTTGATCACACACTATATTATCTTACTTTCAACTCTACTATGGGTCATCATTAACTTGACCACGAAGAAAATGAACTCAACCATGGGGAAAATGAACTCGACCACACACTATATTATTCTTACTATAAACTCTACTATGGGTCATTATTAACTTGACCATGAAGAAAACAAACTCAACCATGGGGAAAATAAACTCGATCACACACTATATTATCTTACTTTCAACTCTACTATGGGTCATCATTAACTTGACCACGAAGAAAATGAACTCAACCATGGGGAAAATGAACTCGACCACACTATATATTATTCTTACTATCAACTCTACTATGAGTCATTATTAACTTGACCATGGAGCAAACGAACTCTATCATGGGGAAAATGAACTCGACCACACACAATATTATCTTATTTTCAACTCTACTATGGGTCAATATTAACTTTACCACGAATAACACGAACTCAACCATGAGTTATCTGTAACTTTACCATACACTATATCAACTATTCTAAACTTTTATCAACTTGACTATGTTGCATTCATTTAGTTTAGTCAAGTTCAACCATTTCCGCGTGATGATGTGACATATTTTATTAATGGCATTTTCGTAATTATTTTTTTGTTTACTCATAAAAAAAGGGCAAAATGACATATAAAAAATTCCAAAAACTATTCTAGTAATTTTCAACACTTTTATCTATTTAATTAATTTAGGCAAAATTTGTACCTAATTCAGAAAATCACCCTCCATATATTAATAAAAAACTAACATACACGTTAAAAAACCGGCATAATGTAAGGGAATCATGGAATCTAAGTCGGCGGAAGACAAAAGATCTCTGAAAACTTAACCGAAGAGGTAAATTTTTTATCATTTATACGAATCATTATTTAATTAGTTATGGAGGCATATATATGAAAACTAAACTTTTGAGGTTATAGTTTTGATTTATACAGATATATAATGTATTAATTAGAAATCTATACAATATAATTTATAAATAAAATAAAATAATAGTATGCTACAAATAACAATACAAATAATACTTAAAATTCATGAATATTTTTTATATCATTAAAATAACATAAAGTCGTAATTATTACCACGTGGTGTTGCTTCGATTTCCTCCACTCAGTCATAATTACTGCTTGGTGCCGTTTTGGCTTCCAATAATTTTCTATAAATACCGTGTTTCTTCTCCTTCAACCACTCACTTTTTATCTCGAAAATCTCTCTTAGCGACTTCTGAATTTGCTTCTTACTTTCTTCCGACTTCGAGTTTTTTCTCAAATTTTTCTTCACTCTTTTCATTCTTCAAAAGATGGGTTTTGATGATTTCAAACTCCCAAATGTTGAAGCCGGTGTCAGTTCCGCACTTGATGGAATGAACGCTCGGCCTTCTGGAGGGCCTTCTAGGGTTTCTAGACCTTCTCCTGCTCCATCTCGGGATATTGTGGAAGGCCCTTCCAAGTCGGGTCGCGGAAATTTGCGACCTGCAAAAAAGGTGAGAGCCAATCCACCGCTGAGGATGGGTTCTCCCAGGAGAACTGGTAGAAGTGGTTCCGCAGGTGCTTCTCATGGAAGGAGTAGGGGTGTTCCCGACTTCCATTTACCATACCGATTGTCGCTCAATTCTAGAGTTCCAGACTGAGTGTGTTGACTCAATGAGTTAGATAATGACTTTCCTTGAGCGCCTTCCCTCCCCGGATCAAATAAGGAACCAAGAGGAGTATGAAGAGGCTGCATACTAACTGTTTCGGGTTTGTATTGACTTCTTAATGTCGCTTCATATTATTAGATTGCTCTGTTTTCTAACTTCCATTTTCCAATGTATTTGCAGTTTATCGTCTGCTTGAACAACATTATGTTGAAACGTGAAAGATCCGTTGCCAACCTGGAGAGCAGTACTCGGAGGAACCTATCTTCCGCTACCCGAGTTGCTCTGGACTCCCTTGAAGTAGTGGAGACTCGGTCTAAGCTTTTTGCTGCCAAAGAGGAGCTCGCTCGTGTCAAGGACGAGTTGAGGCTGAAGCGTGAAAATGTCCTAAAATTGGTGGAACAGAATACAACTTTGTCGGAGTCGCTTGACTGTGCTGACACTGATCGGGGTGTTGCATTCAAGTCTGCTAAGAAAGCTGGTGACGAGGCTCAGAAATTGCGAGCCGAGTTGGACTCAAAGAAGGAGAATTTTGATTCTCGACTTTGTGAGGCCTTGACTGTTGAGAATTCAAGGGTCTTCAAGGTTCTCCATGATCAGTTGTCTGATTGTTTTGCCTGAATTGCTGCTCAGTTTAACGACCTTGATTGGAACCTTGAGGCAAATATCTCGGGTCGACAAACGTTCTCCAACGTTTGCCGTACGCCCAATATCTCGGGTCGACAAATGTTCTCCAATGTTTTTCAGCTCGGGGAGTCAACATCCGATCTGAGGTCACCGACTTGATGACCGCTAAAATGGACGAGTTTAAGGGACTCGTCAATAGGGAGAGCTTGACATCGCTACTTCCGGGAGACTTGGTCGTCCCTGTTTTTGAGGTGGGTGAGGCTTCCAACACTAATGAAAGTAGACTCATAGAAGTACCGTAATTTTTCGGGGCTTTGTTGTAGTCTTTAATTTTGTAACTGCCGCTTGACTTTTTGAAAATTGTATATATTTCTTTGTAATCGGTACTTTTCTTTGTAAGTATTTTTCCTGTATAAATGAAACATCATTAGTTGGTATGAAGTACTATATTCGACTATGACTAGTATAATGAAAATTCATCAACTGATTGAATTGTTATTTTATGAATTAGAGAGTTTGATCTTTTTTTAGTTTAGAAAGAGATATTTTATTATGCAGCTTTTAAAGCTGAGGTTTTAAGACTCAGTTTAAGTTTTAAGAAGTTCGGACTCAAAAAATGTATTCGTAAAACTTTGTTTCAAGAATTTGTGACTATATGTACAGAAGATACATATGTTTTTGTCGAGATTCTTATATCGTAAAAAATCTATACAAAGCTATGCTTTTTCTTTGAACGAGAATTGATCTCGCTATTCTGTACAAAACTATGAGTCATTGTTTAATTAGAATTTAATCTTTGTAAATCTGTACAAAGCTATGGGTTTTCTTTTGACAAGAATTGATCTCAAAATTCTGTATGAAACTATGTTTCGTCGTTTTGTGAGATTTTAATCTCGAAAGATCTATACAAAGCTATGCTTTGTCTTTTGACGAGAATTGATCTCATAATTTTGTACGAAACTATGTTTTGTCGTTATGTGAGATTTTAATCTCAAAAGATCTGTACAAAGCTATACTTTTTCTTTTGACAAGAATAGATCTCGTAATTATGTACAAACTCTGTTTTGTTGTTTTGTGAGATTTTAATCTCAAAAGATCTGTACAAAGCTATGTTTTGTTTTTTGGTGAGAACTAGTTTCTCGTCAGTGTTATGAGAACTTGGTCTCGTAACAGCTAAAAACTCCTTTTAGATTTGAATTAAGAGTAAGAATTAGATTCTTGTTCAAGTTTTTTGAAGTTGTACTCGACAATTTTTTAAGACTCGGCTTAAAAATAAGGATTAGGCCCTTATAAACGTTTCTTGAGATTAGACTCAGTGAAGTTTTGAGACTCCAAAAAGTTTTCTGAGTTTGAGCTATGCGAGATTTTAAGACTCTCTGAAGATAAGAACTAGGTTCTTATAGGTTGTTTCTCTGGATTAGACCCGACTACAAGGCAAGATAACTTGCATTTGAATTTGTGAGAATTTATCTCATCTCCTAACTTTAAAGACTTCACGGTGTAACCCTTTTTTTTTTAGCCCGAGTAGGGGCATATAAAAACTTTATATAGTTCTAGCTGGACCTGAAGGCTACCTATGTACTCCGAAGGGATCAAGTCAAGACGTAGTTCTCAGTACATAATTAAGTAAATAGAGATGCGTCAAGTAACGCATCTAATTTGCCTAGTTGGCGGACCTTTAGTAGTAGTATATTTTTAGTTGATGGAGTTCCAACTTCGAGGAATCGTTGCTCCATTCATAGCAGCGATCTTGTAAACATCTGGCTTTACGACTTCATAGATGATGTACGGTTTTTCCAGATTTGCGCCGAGCTTCCCGGTGTTCAGTTCAACCATGTTTTCAAACACCTTTTGAAGTACGAGATATCCTACCGCAAAGTGTCGTCTGCGTACTTTCTTATTGTAGTACTTTGCGGCTTGTTATTGATAGTTTTGTACTCGGAGAAGTGCCTCGTCACGTTCTTCTTCCAAGTTGTTAATGCTGTTTTCCATAGCATTGTTGTTAGTGTCCTCGTTCTCAGAGAAACGTTCTCGGTGTAAAGTTAGAACAACTATTTTGGCTGGAGCCATTGCTTCCATTCCATGAGAAAGGGAAAATAAAGTTCGTTGAGTCGAGCTTCTAGGTGTAGTTCGATATGACCATAACACGCTATCCAACTCAGATGCCCATCTTCCCTTGTTTTCGAAAAGCTGTTTCTTTTTTGTTTATTCGTGGCCTCTGCTTGACCGTTTCCTTGTGGCTTCCGAGGGGTTGACTTGCTTACTCGGATATTCCATTTGGCGCAAAAGTTGGTGAACTTTGCCGAGAATTATGATATGTTGTCTATCACGATCTTGTAAGGTAGACCATGTCGGCAGATGATATTCTTCCATAAAAATTTGATGACATCCCTATCTTTGATCTGAGAAAAAGCCTCTGCCTTGACCCACTTTGAGAATTAATCCGTCATGATAAGCATGAATCTCTTTTGCCGTGATGATGGTAATGACCGACTATATCCATTGCCCATCGCATAAACAGATGAGGCATTACTGCTGAGGTTAGCGCTTCCCTTGGAGCTTGGATGATGTGCCCGTGTCGCTGACATTTGTCACATTTAGCGGTGTATTGAGCATAATCCTTTGCCATAGTCGGCCAATAGTAGTCGAGTGTTCTGATTTTTTGAACGAGTGTTCTTTCCCTATTGTGATTTCCACCAGCTCCATCATGCGTCTTCTTGATAATCTCATCAATCTCATTACCGTGAACACAAGTAAGTAATACTCCGTTTGTACTCCTTCGATAAAGCTTCTCGCCAACTCGGTTGTAAAAATCACACTAGGCTTTAAGACGGCGAGCTGCCCATCTATCCTCTGGTGTTTCACCGTCAAGGATGTATGCAAGGTTCTTGTCTCGGCAATCAACCTTTGGTTTGTTGATCTGCTCGGCGTCTGCCATCTCGGTATCAGATTCGTTATGAATGTCATCTATAGGCGAGACGAGTTCGAGGTATCCTTTTGGTAATCTTATACTTGGATGATCTATACTCTCTACTAGTACTATTTGTCTCTGAACGTGGTCCATTGTGGAAGCAAGAGCTGTTAGAGCGTCGACAGAGGTGTTCTCGGATCTAGAGACTTTATTGATCTTGAATCTCAAATCCTTAATCTGCTCTTTAACAACTTTGAGATAAGCTTCCATTCGATTATTCTTTGTATTGTACCTCCTGTTAACTTGGTTAACGACAAGCTGGGAGTCGAAATAGCAATCAATGCTTCGTACTCAGCTTTGTTGTTGGACACCGGGAACACAAGTTTTTCATAATTGGAGATTCTTTCATTTATTACCTTATCAAAGAGTGGTTAAGTAATGACTGCTCTAGAACTTCTCCCACTGGACTCTCTAGTCGGATACCGATTCCTGAGTAGTGCTGTGACAAGGATCCATCTACGTATATCTTCCATGTTTGAGGAGTATTGGCCGACTCTAGAGGCTCTAGATCAGGGGATAACACAATTATGAAGTCGGCTAAAACTTGAGACTTCGCGCTTGTTCGTCCTTTAAACTTGATGTCATATTCGCTCAACTCAATCACCCACTTGGTCAATCCCGCTGATTGGTTTGGACTATGCAATATTATTTGTAGTGGATGATTTGTTAATATTATAACGATATGAGACTGGAAGTAAGGTCGTAACTTCCTTGTGGAAGTAACTATTGATAATGCGAGTTTCTCTGTAGTCAAGTTTCTGGACTCGGCTTCGTCCAATGACTTGTTGATGTAAAAGATTGGATATTGAGTTCCTCTGTTATCTCAAACTAGTATGCCACTTACTGGAAACATATAAGTACAATGGCTCTCCGTTTTCTGGTTTCGCGAGGATTAGTGGTGTTGAAAGGTACTCTTTCAACTCGGAAAAAACCTTTCTGCAAGTCTCGTCCCACTTGAATTCTTTGTTTGCATGCAGCAAATTGTAGAGTGAGAGACATTTGTCTATTGAACGTGATATGAAACAATTTAAGGCTGCTATACGACCTGTCAGCCTTTGTACTTCCCATTTATTCTTTGGAGAATACAACTCTTGGATTGCTGTAACTTGTTTTAAGTTATTCCTCTTTGATTGACTATGTATCCAAGGAATTCTCTTGAGGTAACCTCCAAAGTGTATTTCAACGAGTTGAACTTCATCTGATACTCGTTCAGTCTTTGGAAGCAACGGGTTAAGTGATCGACATGGTCTTCCGGCTTTAACAACTTGACCAACATGTTGTCTATGTATACTTCTATTGTTTGCCGGAGTTGATTGACAAACATCTTGGTCACTAACCGCTAATAGGTTGCTTCCGTGTTTTTAACCCGAATGGCATGACTTTGTAGCAATAAGTTCTTTGCCCTGTGATGAACAAGGTTTTCTCCATGTCGTCAGGATACATCCGAATCTGATTATATCCCGAGAAAGCGTCCATGAATAAAAGACGTTTGTTCCTTTCGATTTCCTAGACAATTCGGTCAATGTTTGACAATGTGAAACTATCCTTAGGATACACCTTATTTGGGTCAGAAGTCGACACATACTCGCCACTTTCCATTCAAAAACTACTGGGTTAGCTCGCCACTGAGAATATTGAACTTCGGCAATGGACCTGATTTCAATTAGCTTTTTGACCTCGTCGATTACGGCCTTTGTTCTTTGTGGTCCGAGCTTCCTTTTCTTTTGCTTGATCGGCTTGTATATTGGATCGACATTTAGCCTGTGGCTTGCAATTGTTGGGTTGATTCTGGGCATGTCACTTGCTGTCCACGCAAATGTCGTCACGTTCTCATCGAGGAATTGAATTAACTTGTCTTTTTGATTGACTTGCTTAAGTTAACTTTGATGCTGACGCATTTTGATGAGTCTGTCAAATCAATGTTGACGAGTTCAATAGTTGATCGGTCTGGTTTTCCGAGAGTGGGTGGTTAAGATAGCGCTTTTCTTCCTATTTACTCTGTGATCATACATGACTTGTTTTGTAATTTTAACTCAGCGATGAAAGAAGTCCTATACATCTTTTGATCTCCTTTAGTCTATAAACTTCTTCACTTGTCGGAATTTTAACACATTGATGATAGCAAGATGGAACATCTTTCATTGTGTGTATCCATGGTATTCCTAGGATCATGTTGTAGATTGGCGGTTTGTCTACAACGAGTAACTTGATCCATCTCGTGATCCCAGCAACTCTGACCACTAACTTCATTGTTCTGATTGCTTTGATTGTACTTCCATCGAACGCGGTCAAAGTCATGTCCACAGGTTTGAGCTGAACATCTGGAAATGTCATTTTGTTCAAAATCTCTTTGAATATTAGATCCACCAAACTCCCAATGTCAATGAGAATTCATGAAACATTACAGTCGGCAACTCGGAGTTTGACGACTATGGGGTCATTATGTGGAAAACTAACTCCTTTAACATCCTTAGCCGTGAATGTTATCGCCAAGTCTACTACCCACATATTCTCCCCTAGGGGTTCCTGGTTGACTGAAGCAACTATTCTCCATTCGTATTTCTTGATCGAACAATGGTATCGTCATAGAACTGTAATCACCCATGATTACACCGACAACAACTCATGGGTTGCCAGATTCGTTGTTGTCCCCGACTGGTTTTTGTCGCTTAGCTGCTTCCAAAATGTCGCCTTTTTGGTTTGCTAACTTGAAAGCGGCTTCTTGCAACACGACTTCTTTCCGCTTTTGTGCCTTGAGTTTCTGAGTTTCTTCTAAACCTCCAATTCTCTTTTACTGAATTTCAAAGCAAGGAATTGTTGCAGCTGTTTACACTTTGAAGTCGAATGACCCGCTTGCTTGTAAAGCTCGCAATACTTGTTTCGGTTGTAGGTGTTATTAAATGACCTATAGGGCTGCTATTCTCCCCGACTTGAAAAGCTATTGCCAAGTTTGCTTTTCCTCTGCAGTGATGTCTCGGCTCATAGTACCCTTCTCTCAGCTCTTTTGTTGCTGAGTTGCGCTGTGTATCTTGATTCTGTGAGAGGATTTGCTTTTCCTGCACATAGTCTGCATGCCTTGTAGCTCTATAGAGAGAGTCTGAGATTGTGCTGGGCCGATTTACGAAAAGGTCCCATTTGAGAGCTTTGTCGATTACCATTCCAGTTCTGAGGGCTTTAATGGCCATGTCATCACTGACTTTAGTTTTTGTCAGGATCTTTTTGAAGCGTCTGAGGTATGACTTCAGGGGCTTGTCAAAACCTTGCCTTAAGGATCTCAACTTGGCAGTTGAGGTATCCTGATTGACGGATAGGGCATATTGTTTCATAAACAACTCGGCGAGTTGGTTGAAGCTTTCAATTGACCCGGCTGGCAACTTGGTGAACCATACCAAGGCGTCACCGGTCAAATTCTCAGCGAAGTGCTGGTAGTAAGTTGCGTCTTTGTTGTCCAGGGTGTAGTTTGTCCTGTTCATTATGATGTTGAAGGCACTCATGAATTCTACTGGATTTGTGTTCCCATCGTAAGAAGGGCATCAAAATCGCAACCATTTGTTTACCGAGACCCTTCTTAATCTTGGTGCAAACGGTGAGTTTTGAGCTTGAACTAGGATTCTTCCTATCTCGGGTGCTGAGCTGGTAGCTTGATGGAATTTTGACCTCATGTCTTCCATCATCTTCAACACGGTTGCAGCATCCAAAGTTGTTGGGGCATGCTGTCCGGGCATGCTATGCATCATAGAGTGATCTTGTACCAAGGTGTTCACTGACTGTGGACTTGGTATTCTTCCGAATACCTCTGAACGCTGGTCAGTGCTTCTCCATACAGTCTATTGACCTATGTAGTCGGGAGACTACTTTCATTCAAGTGAGATTTGAGTTTGTCGAATCTCTCTACGTTTCTTCGATCGGAAGCCTCATGCTGTGCGATCAGGTTGTACACTAGGGTTCCGAGTGACGGTGATCCCGGAGACGATGGTGGAAGATCAGTATCTCTGTGAGTTTCTTCATGGTTCTCCTCCTGAGTCCGAGGTGAATTCAGAGTTGACCCGTTTGTTAGGTTGACATGCTCTTGAGGGTGAGATTCCCTCCATTCCGGTGAACTGACACTGACTTAGTCTTCAACCATCCTTTCTTGCTCAGAACTTTCTCTTGCTTGTGTGAAGATGTCCTTTGATATCTTCTCCAAAGACGGTGCCAGCTGTTCCAAGGTTCCTGATCAAAAGAGTGGGAGGGAATGGGCAAGGGAACTTGTGAATTGGATTGGAGCAAGAGTAGTTAACTAAAAGAAGTAGAGATGGTTGCCCACTAGGGTGTTCTTATTAGCTTGTAGTATGTCAAAAAGTCGATCCTTTCTTCAAAGAATTGTGCCTCTATTTATAGGTCATAGAGGTGGGTACAAGTGGAGAAAATAAAGGAAAATTTACAATTGTGTTGATAAGATTGAATCTGGTAAGATTCATGCTAGATTTATGGAAATTTTCTATATGAGAATAGGAAAATTTCATCTCTTTTTTTGCTGACGTGTCATCTGACTTTTCTTCAAGTCGGAAGAATTTTCTGATACGAGACTTTGCCGAGTTAATGATGATATTCGAGTTGAAGCCTAGATGCTTGCAACTGGTTTGTTCTTTAGTATTTGACCCGTTGTTTACCGTGGACCGAAGTATGATCTCGGATCCACCTCCAATAACAAGGTAATTCGACATGCCCTCACAAGGTATGAGATACTTTAAATTTAAAATTTTCAAGATTGGCCTACAATTATAAATTTTTTTAAAAAAAATATGAGGCACAAATGGGAGAATTTATCTTGGAAGCGGAAGAACTACTAAAATTTCGCGAAACCATCACAAGAGTTTATGTACAAAAAGCGGGCAAACCTATCTGGGTTGAGAGTAAGTTCCGCCGCTCAAATTAAAGCGATATGAAACAGGTAGACGGAAAATTAAAATTGGAATGATGCAATTCGCTAAATTAAAAGCATTTGCCCAATTTTCTCTTTTTGCTATTTGTATTCTAATTTTTTTGTTGATTGTAATCAATAAAGATCATAAAATTATTATAATTGATTATAAAACATATATTTGAAGTATTATAAACAATGTCAATTTATTAAATATTAAATTAAAATATAAAATACATTACAACATTAAAAACTTTACCTTAAATATAAAAGTACATTACAACAATAATGGAAACACACAATCTAAATTATAAATTATAATAAGATATCAAATTCTTAATAAAAATATTTCCATAATGCTCCCATATATGATCAATCAATGTATTTCGAAGTGCTAAATAATCCTATTTATTTTTTATTTGTAGACATTAGGTTAAAATTTCTTAAAATCAGGTATTTTTATTTACTGCCATTTCAATTATTATCTCAAACGTTGATCTAGAATCTCTAACTGATGCATTGATATTATATTCATCTTCAGTTATCATGTTATGTATTATAATGCATGCAATCTTGATATCATGCAATACCTCTTTGAATAAAATTTGCTAATTATGTGATATGCAATATTTCTTATATATTACAATTTTTATTTTTATGTAATGTACTTATGAAATTTTATATGCAAATTAAACTTATATATACGTATATATATATATATATTGAAATACTAAATTTTATATGTGGATTAAAGTGATAAAAATAAAATTTATTGAATTGTTTATAAAAATCTATAATTAAAAGGACTAAAATACAAAATAAAAGGTGAATTGGAGTATTACTATTCAATACTTCATAATTTGAAGTTTTGAAGTATTTGTTGGAAAAACAAAAGCTTTATATTTGAGGGTTTAGAGTATTTGTTGGAGATGCTCGAAACACTTAACGTCTACAACCACAAAACGACAATAATCACTTTTTAAAAGACGGTTGCGCACAAAAAAATGATTTGGCAGAGGAAGGGAGAAAAAATATGAGCCAGAGAGGGTAGTAAGGTCGAAGAAAGACCAAGTGTTAACATCTTTCATCTTTCATCTTTTCTTTTTTTTTTTCATAGAGCTGTATCTTTCTCATGTGTGTATACTCTGCAATTACATTGTTGATTCTTCTGTTTTTCATTGTAAATTTCAATTTCTTGTGACTCAAAAAAGCTGAGTTCGTTCATAAAAGCTTCCACAATGGTTTTTTTCTATCCGTCATGTCCGATCTTATGGATCCAGAAGATTTGTTTTTCAACGAACAGTCCTTTGAGAGATACACAACATTCCAGTTCTCCTTTCTTTTTGATTTTTGATAACTTTGAAAATGATCACATTCGGCTGTTGAAATTTCCATTTTTGTTCTAAATTTTTTTGAAAGTTTGGATTTTTGTTCGGTTGAAAGTTTCTTTTCTTGGTTAACTTTGAAATTTCCGATTTTTTTTTGGGTTAACTTTCATCTATATTGCTTAAAATTGTGTTTTTGTTTTGATTTTTGTTCGGGTGAAAGTTCCGGTTTAAAGTTCGGTTTTTGTTTAGATTTTTTTTTTTGAAAGTTCTAATTTTTGTTTTTAGGGATTAGGGTTTATGGTTTAAGGTTTATGGTTTATGTTTTAAGATTTAAAGTTTTAATTTTTGTTAACTATTTATTGTTTATTGCATAAGTACACAAAGACCATATTCAGCTGAATGAAATTATATTGGTATGGTTCGCAAAGTCACTGTTATGACACACTTATGTTTGGGGTCTTTTAAGGGCCCAAACCATCTACGTCTAATTTTATGGTATGATTGTGTACAAAATGTTTGACCATGTATATTAAAACTCTTAACTATTCTTAATAATCTGCATATATAACAGTTTTTCATTTTTCTTCTTTTAGCAAGAGCTCTCTTGTCAAGATTTATGTCATGATAGAGAACAAATTGCAGGTAAGTAATTTCTGATTATCTCTAAATATACTGTAATTAAAGGGGTTTTAGTTTATTGTATAAACTTTATTATATATATATATATATATATTTTTTTTAATTCTTTTTTAAAAAAATCCAAAATATTTTCAGCATGCATTGGAATTTCATGTAGCTGAGAAAGTGCTTTAAATGGAGTTGTTTCGACATCCTGTGATTTTGCTAATTTTTAGTCTTACTATACATTTTATTTTCTTTTTTATAAATTTTTTGAAAAAAATGTCTACTACTTTCTTTCTTATCTCTTAATTTGCAGTCAACATTTGGGGATTTTCTCATATTTTCCATAAAGCTATTCAAACTCCCTATACTTGGAGGTAATGGTGAAGATTCTAAACTACAGCTTATGTTAGTATATCAATTAATATTTTGTTAATTTTACATGTTTTGCCTTTATAAGTTATACCTGCTAGTGGGTCTTTGTAGTTTCACAAATCGATACCAATTTGAAAACTTATCGCTGGCACTATAATTACTGTCGGTATGTATGTAAAGCTAGTGGTTCATTCAAATAGATAGTTACACTACACTAATTATGTGTTTTTTTCCCTTGATTCAGGGGAACCATAAGTCCTCATTTAGCCACCACAATTGTTCAATATACCACTAATTTACAATTGGTGATATCTTTAAACTAACTGAGTCGTCAGAGACATTTGTGTCTAGGTACACATTTGAAGAATTCATTTTGGATGTGAAGTTTTTCTATGGATGTACTCGTTCTAAGTTTGTCGTACTTTACAAGGTACATCAATCAAATTTTATTCATACCATGCATGTAGAGAAACCTTAGACTATAATTGTATTTTATTCTAAGATCTCGTATGTAAGTTACAAAAGCAAAACTTATATGTGTTTATTGTAGGGGGTTGATTATGATGAACATGATGTTCAACTTAAAGTTATAGTTGATTACAGTGTCAGAATGTATGAGATTTTGAATCAAAATGCCCCTCAGTTTGGATGGTCGTTACCCAAAGATGTCCTCAAACCTACAGTTTTGATACATGTACATCAACATCCATATGGATTTATTATCATCGGGAAATAAGTTTTTTGCTACGTTAGAGAAGTAATAATTGAAACAAAGAAAATAGGATTCATTAGTCTACATGAATGCGAGTGAATTTCATAATTGTTATTGGGTACAAATTTAATATATTATTATTCTCTTCGAATTCATTTGGCATATATATTCAGTTCAACATAAAACATATGAAAGATTTTCCAAACAAAATAGTCATCTTCTCGGGGACAATAATGGCCATCTTCTCATGATAGAGTTAGTTGCAGGTCATTATTATGTTTGGTTCCTTAATTAAATGTATATGAAATTGAGATTTTGTACTTGCATATGACATCATATAATATTTATAAATTAAAGGCTTACAGGGGTTACTCATAGGATGTTGGGCAGAACATCAAAATCCTCATCAATATCATATCTTTGCAACTCTATTATTTTTATTGGCTCATGCACTACTGATTCACAAGTTTGCTCTCGATACATATCTTGTTGGATCAAATGTGTTGATGTTTCACTTTTTCTTTAGGTTGCGATTAGATGATATGTACCTTATATATCCAAGAATGAATGATATATATTTTCTCAACCTCTAAAAGCACAGCTTATAAGTATACATAATCTAGCAGACCTTCAAGTGTTGAACACATATTCGAGTTTGGGTCCTATAAGCGATTTTTATCTAATCAATAAGCATGGAGCTCAGCGGTGTTGGAATATTGATTTATTTATAGAAGAAGAGTATGAAGAAACTAAATTATAGAAGAATAAATAAAACTTGTTATTTTACATCATGACAAAATTGGTTTATATAAAAGGTGAAACAATACAAGTGAAGAGCTGTCTTTCTTCCACTTGTGACCTTTGGACCAAACAACACAATACTTGACTTATGACTAATTGTATATAACTATCTTAATACAAACCAATACAACTAACTATACTAATATTAGAAACTCAATTATAAACCAACATTCCCCCTTAATTGAGTTTTCTTTTCACTTCAAATTTCTTCCATCGAAACTCATTTTTTCTTATGTGAGTTTTCTTTCTCACACCCTACACCCTTTTGTGATTGCACCCTTTGGTGTTCACACTTTTTGTGATTACATCTTTTTGGTGTTTACACTCTTTCTTCACACCCCTACAATGGTACCCGATCATCTGTATCCTTTCATTCGTACCCGATTATTTGTACCTATTTGTTCATGCCCATCTCTTTGAAATTCTCGACAGATTTGATATACTTTACGAAAACGGTTATAACTTTCGAACCATATCTCTGATTTTGAATCCAAAACCTGCTCTGGAAACTAGACAGATAGATATTTCCAACGGTGGGTATATTGACACCTGGTTCATCGGTAGTCGGTAGTAATTTGCAATTAAAAATGGCGATACGAATCTGTCTTTCCGCAACTTCATCTCAAACTTACTTCTGTCTCCACTTTTGGTGTCCTCTTGATCACCAATTGTTTGTGTGAACTTCTTCACGCCTTCTTCGGTAATCTCTTCAACCGAATAGTGCTCCATTTTTTTCCGAGGTAAGCATCCTCCTTTCTTCTTCGTGTCTTCCTTTGATTACCATCACGTTTCTTTGACGTTTGCTCCATTTTTATTACCGAGGTAAGCATCCTCCTTACTTGCTTGGTGTCTTCCTCTGATCACCATCACGTCTCTGTGATGTCTTTTTGCGTGAACCTCTTCACGTCTTCTTCGGGTATCTCTTCAACCCAACACCAAAAAGTATATCTTTGATGATCTTCCCTCTTTGGCTTGTCATCACTTGGATATTTTCTTCTCTTGGTGTCTTCATTGAACAAAGTTTCAGAATTCTCTTTCCACAACTACAAATTCACATCTATTTTCTCCATTTCCTTTTGAGAAAATTTTCTTATCTCCTTCATCTTTTGGAGCCTTCTTCCTCTTGAAGTTATAAAATGTGAATGTGCTTGTGGAGATTGATGGTGCTCTCTCTAATCACCATCTTTTCTTCTTCTTTTTTTTTCATCTCCATCTTTCTCTTCTTCTACCAACCTAAGCTCTGATACCATGTTGAAATATTGATTTGTTTATAGAAGAAAAGAATGAAGCAACTAAATTATAGAAGAACAAATAAAACTTGTTATTTTACATCATGACAAAATTGGTTTATATAGAAAGTGAAACAATACAAGTGAAGAGTTGTGTTTCTTCCGCTTGTGACTTTTGGACCAAACAACACAACACTTGACTTATGACTAATTGTATATAACTATCTTAATACAAACCAATACAACTAACTATACTAATATTAGAAACTCAATTATAAACCAACAAGCGGAAGATCATTATGTGGTGTGGAACCTATGAAACTAGTAAGCTCGTAGTTATTGGTACTGGCACGAGAATAATTTCTAAGATTTATATTACATCATGTTTTTAGTTTTCTCTTGTTCGATAACAATAATTAATTGACCATAATAACTTAATTCTTAACTCTTTGTGTGTGTTGCAACTTTCAACCAGAGCCAAAAATATTTTAAATGTTTGGTTACTCAAGTCTTCCTATTTGGATAAGAATCACAAATATCTTGTTCTTTGGACATCTAGGCCCTGTTCGTTTGCTGAGCGACCAGCGACAGCGACTAAAAACTGTTCGTTTGGGAGTCGCTGGTTCAGCAACCGGTCGCAGCGACCAGCGATTAAAAATTTTGATCGCTAATTTTTTTCAGCGATTCGAATTTGAAACCAGCGACCAAACTGTACATTGACAA
>OVBA01006842.1:0-16029 GCA_900406435.1 Lepidium aucheri
GCAAACCTGGATGATCGGAACTGTGCATAAAATAAGGCGATTGACTCAAATTATTGAGATTAGGAAGTACAACGGCTCGCGGTGTTCTAGAATTGTGAGAAATATCAGCCGGAGAAGTAACCGGAGGAGAGTTTGTAGTTCCAATAGACTGAGATTGACGCCGATTTTGTTGTGAAGAAGAATAGCTCATCGCATTTCTCAAGCGACTGGATCTGCGAGGAAGATTTCTCAACGTCACCATGATTACAGTGGAAAAATAGAACAGAGTTGAAAACCGAAGAAGAGAAACTGAAATCAAGCTGAGATTCGAAGAACTCAAACAGATTTCAAGCTCAATTTTGGTGTTTATGGCTCTGATACCATATTACGAAGAAGAAAGTTGCAGAGAGAAATTCTGTTATGAAAAACTTTTCTTCATTAATTCATAATGATGTTCTGTACATTTAGATATATATACAAGTATAAAAGAATGTACAATTGAGTTTGTATAAACTAAATAAACCAGAGTTAACCACATCTAATACATCATTTTGTCCCTTAATTCTTGTTAACCGTTCCGTGTTAAATTATTTTTTTCATATGTTTTTATGGTTGGCATTCACATGCTTTCTTTCCCTGAAAATAAATCTCGATTAAAGATAGATTTTAGTCTTTTAGGTGCAATCTATTGGTTGTTTAGTAGTCTAGTATCTAAAATATTTTAAAACAGGATAAAATTAAACTTAAAATAAAAGAAAAGTAAATAAGTGATAGTACAAAAAAACACTAAAACCCAAAAAAAAACTAAAATATTTCATCCATACCCCAAACTTTCATATTGCATTAGAATCACCCCAAACTTTTATATTGACGATCAATTCCTCCCCCCCCCCCCCCCCCCCNACGATCAATTCCCCCCCCCCCCCCCGCCTAACTTTCATATTGCACTAGAACCACCCCAGATTTTGACATTTTTCTAAACTCCCTTGATCGGAATTTTTAGACTGATTTCTCCTTTGATCGAAACATTTCAACTAATTTCCACCCAGATCTAAACTTATCAATCAATTTACCCTTTAATGAAAAACCGAGTTGAAATGTTTGTGACCGAGGCGTACTATGGGAGTAAACCAAAAACCAAAAAACCAGACCCGCGAGTAAACCACACCTGCATAATAACCAACTTGGATCTTATCTCCTATTTTGATGGAGAAATCAGAAGTTAAACCTTCTTCGCCGGTGAATCAAAACTCGATCTAGAAGAAAAAATTAAGGTTTGTTTCTTGATTTAATTTTTGTTCTAGGGTGATTCTGTAGTAGCTATTTCGAGTAATAGGAGATTGAATATATACTTAAATGTTTCGATTGGTGGTGTTTGTGGTTGTAATTTATAGGTGGAGACATGAGTAATCTTTCAAGTGGTTCTGGTTCTTCGAATGTCAGTGGTAGAGGTTGATTCGTGGCTGGGATTCCAAAGAAATGCTGGTGTGATGCAGCAGTGATGTGGAAGATTTCAAAATCATCAAACAATCCTGGCCGAGCATATTATCGTTTCTCATACGCCGCAACACTGAAGGTATTAACTTGTTTGACTAACTTGTTTGGGTACAACCTAGTAATGCCTTGTTTTACATCATAGCTTCCAGGCGGTGATCACATCTTCAAGTGGGTAGATGAAGCTATGGTGGAAGAGACAGAGAGGCTAGACAAGAAGGTGTTGGAGATGGATTGTATCAATCTGGGGCAGCAACAGATATTGATTGAGCATCTACAATTGAAGTTCAAGAGTGAATTGGTGGAGAGAGTGGAAGGTGCAATTGCTCAATCCAAGTGTAAGCTGAAGAAAATTGTTGTATGTGCATTGGTTTTAGGTAGCTTGATAACTGTAGGAGTCATGAAAATGTTAGAGTAGTTTAGTGTATGAGAGTAAGATGTCTTTGGTACTATATGAGATGCTTAGCTTTAATCATGTTAAGAGTATTGTGTTAAAGTGGTTGTAATGTTGTGTTTGTTAAAGTGCTTGTAATGTTGTGTTTGTTAAAATGATTGTAATGAGACTTTTGAAAGTGGTTGAATGAAATAAAATCGAAAGAGACAAAATGACCATGTGCATAAGAGACAAAGGAGATATAATAAAGTGCAACTAGACAACAGTGATTTAATAATCTAGCCATGTGCTTGCCTTCTTGGTCTTACAAAAATAGATCTTACATCTGAAAACAGTTTTATACAAAAGATGGAGTTTTCATCCAAATTCTAGAAAAGCCGAGTGTAAAAGATAGAGTTTGCATCCTAGAAGACAAAACACAGAGTTTTCAAAAACAAAAGGAGTTGTAATCAGATCCACATCTATTCTTGGGTTAGAGTGCCTTGGATTTGTTCCATATGTGAAGACTGAGAAGATCCGGCTTAAGCTTGAGAACATCCGGCTTCAGGTACAGCAGCTTGAGCTTGAGAAGATCCGGCTTGAGCTTGAGAAGATTGTCCTCGTGCAATCTGTTTCAAGATTGAAACCAAGAATTAAACCGAGATTGAAACCAAGAGTTCAAATCAGAGAAGGTAAAGCCATTAGAATTAACCTTTTTTGTTGGGGTTTTTGTTGGGTTGTGAAACCTAGAGTTGTGGTTTGCAGCTTTACAAACTGAACAATGCATAATCCTTCTTCACATTAAGAGCTTTCCTTGTTGGAGATTAATTTACACCCTTCTTTCTTTTCACCTTTTTGCTTCTTTTTTTCCTTCCAGGTTGGCGTGGTTCTTCTGGCATTTGGAGTTTAGCATCTGAAGTTACAGGCCAGAACCTAGCTCCCCTTAGTGGTGTAATGCTAACTGCATATGTCTGTCTCCACTTCTCAGTTTTGAACCAATGAGCAACATAATCTTCAACATTCAGTTTCTGCCTCACTATAACAGCATATACATGCTCATAAGGAATGCCAGTGATCTTCCAACGATAACAGGTGCATGATTTGCGTTCTAAACTGACCCGGTAAGAGAAATCTCCACTCACAACCTGAAACATAGCATTTATTGACCTATAAACCATGCAGTTTGAGACTCGATCATGTACCCTTGCTAAGTAATCTTCAGCATAAGGAGTGCAGGTGCCTCTATGACTCTCAGTAATAGTTTTCCGCTTCATAATTCGAACCATAGCCTGACGCGCAATGATGTCAAGCATTGGCACCATTGGTTTCATCCTAGCCTTAACAATGGTGGCGTTGAAGCTCTCGGTGGAGTTATTCTCTACATTTTCATAGGAGCTTCCCAATCGGTAAAAAGCCTTACACCATGACCTTGGATTTTCATTCAAGACATCCGCGTACACATCCTGATCATATGCCATTATGTGCCTCAGATTCTCTGTGTACTCCGCTTTATTATAGCTCCATGCAAGGTTCCATACAAATAGCTTCAATTGAGACTTCTTGCCATGCTTTTTCTTGAGATTGGCATAGATGTGTCTTACGCACATTCTATGCTCAACCCGAGGCAGCTCTAACTCCACATCGCTTATCAAACCCTGAAAACAAACAAAACCAATATCTTCACCATCAACCACATATATCACCATTTTCTTAAAAAAACAAGATTACCTTTTGGCGGTCAGAGGCTATCACGTATCCATCACCATCAGCCAAATTCAAATCAACTTTGATTTTCTTTACAAACCACAGCCAGTTCACTGTATTTTCCACTTGAACTACTGCCCTTGCTAAAGGGTAGATGACATTATTACCATCTCTACCTAAAGCTACAAGTAACATACCTTTCATTTTCCCCTCAGGAAACAGCCATCTACGCCAATAGGAGGTCTACAAATTGTAGCCCATGATTTCCTTAACACATCAAAACACACGTAGAACCTAGAAAATACCTCAACACCATCTGAATCAATATTTGTCTCAATCACAACAAAAGAATATGGATTTGAATGTAATAATTCTGCTCTGTAATCTCTCAACCTTTCAAACTGCTCATTATATGCTCTCTCAATCCACATCAAGGCCCTATTTTTAGCCGCTTGTCACTGAGGTCTAGACACCTCTATACCCCAATTCTCCATAACAAGTTGATCAATTTTCTGAGGCATAAAATAATCAGGTTCATCCCTAATCTTATCCAAGAACAACGAAGCTATAACAGATACTTTTCTCAACTCACATTGCCCATTAATGTAACACCTATGACTAGAATTGTATGATCTAACTACCCATTTGTTAGAACCTCCGTGAGTTGAGCAATATATCCTCCAATCACAACCCCTTCCGTTGCAAGCATATGAAATTTTATTCTTATCCCACCTTGTCTGCTTTATGTTACGCCGATTCTTTAGAGCGTAATCTAGCACTGCCTCCTTGAAAGCTAAGCACTGAAGAAGGTCTGTCCCATGTACAATGTGCCATCTCCTTGTCTAAATGCCAGTACTTCTTCGTCGTCTTCTTCATCACTCTCACTATCTGGGTACACATTGTGACGAACCTGGCCTTCATCAATGAATCGCTCTGTTTCATCTTTCACATCAAACTCATAACGCTCTAACATTTTTCATCAAAAGTGTTTTCATTTTGTCTACCACGCTTAGGAGATTCAGCGAATTCGACAATAGACATTGTCGATTAAATACCAAATACAAAGAATCAGAGAGATTTGAGAGAAAGTTTCACGATTTTAGAGTTATGGTTTGAGATTTTTCCCCTTTTCTCTCACCGTGAAGAAAAACGGATATGTTAAATGGGTTAAGTTAATCGGGTTTGAGATTGGCTAATTGGGTCAAATGCGGGTCGCTAATTGGGTCAAATTCTGGTTTATATTAAGTAAATTGGTTTAATTGGGTTTACATTTGGTTTACTGTAGCAGGGGTAAATTAATTGAGAAGTTCAGATTTGGGGGGAAAATTCATCTCAAAGTTCCGATTAAGAGGGGTTTAGGAAGAGGCCAAAGTTGGGGGTGGTTCTAACACTATATGAAAGTTACGGGGGGAATTGATCGTTAACCCTCAAAAGTTTAATATAATATTATTTACATTCAATATTGGTCTGGATGTATTTCTTCAATGTTGTTGTCTTCAAAGAAATAGTTGTGGACTATATGCTTTGAACTGGGAGAAATCTAAAACAGTGCAAAGAATAGCTCACAAACGTGTTGGTGGTAAATGTTGTCAATGGAGGATTTAATGTTTTGTGCCTAGTATAGCAGATGGGTGAAAGATTAAGGTCTTCAAAAGTGTTCACTCCTCAGTCCAAATGAATAGAGTGTAAAATGTTCAAGGTTCCCGTTATAGCTAGACTGTTTCTGGAAAAAATTAGGCATGAACCAAACTATTACATGCCAAAGAATATTCGAGAGATTATAAAATACAAATTGGGTTCACCTTTCACGGCTTCAGTGCCAAGCTGCTAGGGATAAGACTTTGAGATGGTTACCATGGGAATACGATCAACAATTTGCTAGGCTGAGAGATTATGGTGCAGAGACTGTAGCATCCAATCCGCTATCAACTGTGGAGATAGATACTGTCACAAATGAAGTTGTTATTGATGTTTTAAGAAAATCTATTTTGCTTTGCCAACATAAGGAGAACATGGGAGGAGACTTGTAGATCAATAATAGGTGTTGATGATCCTTCTTGAAATCGAAGATGAAAGGGCAGTTGCGAGAAGATCTAGGTAGAGATGTAGATAATAGAATTTATCCTATAGCATGAGCATGTGTGCAAGTGAAAAACTTTGATATCTAGCAATGGTTTATGAAGAACCTGAGAGATTATTTGGGCTTAATGGACGATGATGATTTTATTATCTTATTAGATTGGCAAATGGTATATGGTCCCTTATATCGTTTATGATTTATGTCTTAATTCACTCAGTGTTATCGGTGGTTGGTGTTTTAAATTATATGTGGTCCCATATATATTTTATGATTTATGTAAGTGGTTGGTGTTTTAAATTAGTCCATTTTACCTTTTTGTAATACGAGTTAAAGTGCCTCGTGTTCTATAGTTCATGTTCTATCCTTTTATAGTGTTTGTTTGGTTGTGTACAACTAATGTAATTATGTTTATATATTGTTTATAATGTTCTTTAGGGACTCATTAAATGTATCCAAGTGGAGCTTCCAAGGATTGAACATCGAATGTGTGTACGCCACATTTATGGTAACTTGAAGATGAACCATGGCAAGAAACCTTGGATGAAGTCATTGATATGTAACATAACATGAAGCTATAATGAAGTGGAGTTTAAAGAAAACATGAAGCGCCTTTTCAATTATGATACACGGGTGTATGAAGATGTTGTCAAACAAAATCCAAGAAGTAGGTGCTGAGCCTTTTACCGCCTTCGAAACTTCTGTGAAGATGTCGAGAACAACTCGACTGACTCAGTCAATGCCTCTATTGTCAAGGCAAGGGATAAACTACTTGTACATATGCTGGAAACCATCAGATGCAATGGTACATATAGACACCCAATCTGTTTTATTAATGGATATACTGGATTGTGTACACCATATGTGGCTGACTACTTAGCTAGAGAGCATAAGAAAGCTGCTGGATGTAGAGTGTTCCCAAGTACCAATGGAATGTACGAAATAGAAAGTATTGGTAGTAGTTATCGGGTGAGCTTGCATAGAAGGAATTGCACATGTAAGGCATACAACATGTCTGTTATCATTTGTGTACATGCGTATGTTGTGATTCTGCACAAGAAACATGTACCTTAAGTGTATGTTTGTCAATGGTTCCAGACTTTAATATGGAGAAAATACTACGAAAAGGGTATAGTTCCATTGAGAAGTGCTCAGTTCTAGCCTTCTACATGTGCTCTAAATGTGCATGAACCTCCTCCGCCTTTAATGCCTATCAGAAGAAGGAACAACAAAGATAAAAGAAAACGCAGGACTAATGAATCTTTAATAAGAACACAATGATGAGCCTTGAAGAGGATCATGTATTATGGTGTATGTAGAGCTGCCAACAACAATTCTAGGTACCATAAGAGGGATTTTACACAGCTGGTGGTTCAGACAGGTTCAAAACCTGAGTCTTCAAAGGGCACGATGACACTACTTTATTACTTGGTTTAAAAAGATGAATGTTATGGTGCTCCAAGTTGGTTATCATGGAGCAACTTTTGTTAGTTTAATTTCATTTTGGCATAATATTATGTATTTTGATACTTCTAACTAGATTAGATGATCAACAAGGCAGTTGCAGATTTTTTTATTGTTTTCTTGTTATCTTATTATATAAAGTAAAATATTTCAAAGTTAATCATTAACAGGATTGTTCCACGTGTCAGATTCAACGATCAATTTTTTCTGCATTAATATATTAAAAATCTTATTATATAAAGTAGAATGTTTCAAAGTTACTCATTAACAGGATTGTTCCACGTGTCAGATCCAACGATCAGTTTTTTTCTGCATTAATATATTAAAAAATAAGAAGATAAAGATACTTTCAAACAAATTTTTTAAAATATTATTCTTTATCCCAAAATATTTACCTTTATACATATTCCTAATATAAAAAAGATTACAATTAATTATTTTTATTTATAATTTTAAAATAAGAATACCCATAGATTTTTATTTCATATTTGGTATAAAATTAAATATATTATATTTTGAAAATAAATAAAAACTAACTTTTATATCTTCGAAATTATGTTTTTTTAAAAAAAAAAGGAAGAAAAGAATAAAATTTAGAAACAAAACTCAAAATTTCAAAATTTTTTTGATCTTAAAAAAATTATAATTTTCGATTTTATTTGAAGAAATCTTATAAAGTAGAATGTTTCAAATCCTATTATATAAAAGTTGGATCTCAAAGTTACTCATTAACATGATGATTCCATGTGTCAAAATCAAACGATCAGAACTATTTCTATATTTATTTTTATTTTTAAAAAAGTTAAAATAGATTTTTAAAAAGATTTTTTTTCAATTTATAGCCTTATCAAAAAGTAATTATCTTTGATTCTAATCGCAACTGAATATAAATATCTAAGTATTTCTTAAACAACTATGTATATATGATCCCAATCTAAAAAGGATTTTATATTCATATCCTATTCTAAAAGGAAATTGTGAATATCAATTGCTATATATACATAAACACATAGACGATTTTTTCAATTCACTCAAACTTTTCAAGCTCTCTTTAACATAATTATTTATCTTTCGTTTACATCCAACGCAATCAAAGCAAACAACCAAAAAAGGTAAACATTTTAACTTTAATGTATCATTATTTTATTTTAATTTATTATAATATTATTAACATAAATAATATCATCCTATTATATAAAATAAAGTTTCAAAGTTACTCATTAACATGATGATTCCACGTGTCAAAATCAACTATTAGAAATTTATCTTTGTTAGTCTATTTTTAAAAAAAAAGATAAAATAAATCTTTAAATATTTTTTTAATATTTAGCTTATCTTATTCTAAAAAAAATTTATAACCTAAAACGAAATCTTAATAAAAAAGGAAATCAAGAATACTAATTGTTAAAAAATAAATTCTCACAAAAAATAATTTTCTTTACTAATCTTATTATATAAAAACAATTTTATAATAAAAATAATTTATAAAAACAAAAAAATAAATCATATTGTATAAAGTAAGGTTTCAAAGTTACTCATTAACATGGATGATTCTACGTGTCAACATCCAATGATTAGAAATTATCTTTGTTTATCTATTTAAAAAATAGATAAAATATATCTTTAAATAGATTTTTTCCAGCTTTTACCTTATATTAATTTAAAAAGAATTGCTAACCTAAAAAGTAATCATAATCAACAAGAAAAATTGGTATATTAATTGTTAAAAAAAAATTCTAAAAAGGTAATTTTCATTGTTAATCTTATTATACAAAAAAGTTATTATATGAAAAATTATTTATAAAAAGTGAAAAATATATCTTTTTATATAAAGTTGATTTTCAAAAGTTAGTAGTCAATGAGATTATTTCACGTGTCTAATCCAATGATTAAAATTTATTCCATATTTATATTTTATTAAATAAAAGATAAATCAATTTCTAATCGTATTATATAATGTTGGGTTTCAAAAGTTAGTACCTAACGGGGTTGTTCCACCTGTCAAATCGAACAATGAAAAACTAATCTGTATTTATATTTAATTAAATAAATGATGAAATTAAATCATAATTCTATATATAAAGTTGGGTTTTAAAATTTATTAATCAACATGATTATTCCATGTATCAAATCCAACGATCAAAAATTATTTTGTATTTATATTTTATTAAATAAAATATAAAATCAATTCATAATCTTATTTTATAAAGTTATGTTTCAAAGGTTAGTAGTCAACGGGATTGTTCCAAGTGTCAAATCCAACGATAACAAAATATTCTATATTTATATCTTATTAAGTAAATATAAATTAATTCATAATCTTATTATATAAAGTTGGGTTTCAATAGGATGCTTTCAAATGTAAAATCTAACGATAAAAAATTATTCCGTATTTAAATTTTATTAAATAAAAGATAAAATTAAATGTTAATTCTATTATATAAAGTTGAGTTCAAAAGTTACTAATCAACAAGACTGTTCCATATGTCAAATCCAAAAATCAAAAATTATTTTGTATTTATATTTTTATAGAAAAATGATAAAATCAAAATCTATTACATAATATTGAGTTTTAACATTATTAATCAATGAGATTATTCCACGATCAATAATTATTTAGTATTTAAATTTTATTAAAAATAATAAAATCAAATCATAATATCCCTAAAGTTGGATTTTAGTAGTTATTAATCAACAAAATTGTTAATATGTTAAATCCAATGATCAAAATTATTCTATATTTATATTTTATGATAAAAAGATAAAATCAAATCCTAAAATCTATAAAGTTTGGTTTCCAAAATTACTAATCAACATAATTATTTTACGTATCAAATTAGAGTTAAAAATAAATTAATAAAGATTATAGGATAAAGAAAGAATTAATTTTAATTTTAGCCAAAACAATTCTCACAAAATAAAGTAAAAATTTTGACTCAATGTATATTATTATCTATGGAATAATTTAATATAAATTTTAAAACTAAAATAAATTACAATAATTTATTAGTCTTAACTAAGATATGTATTTTAACTTATAATATTTTTTGAAAAAACATATAATTTCCAGAAATATGGTTTTAAATATCATACATATTAAATTTTTTGATAAAAAAATAACCCGTACATCGCACAGGTCCATATCTAATAAAAATATGTGGGCTTTTAATATAATGTTTTCGGATCATCTTTTGTCTCATATGCAGAAAAATGTTTGCTTTTATGTTCACATGTTGTCTTTTGATTTGCTTTCGACCAACAATTCAATACACAACAATACACATGAAAAAAAATCTTAACAATCATGTGATTACAGAGACCAAAAGCTTAACATTCATGAGACACCAACAACAATTCATGACACAACATCAACAAAAACCAGATACACAAACACCACATTCTCCATCTTCTCAGCATTTCTTCAAGCCTACACATTTGTTTAACCACCTTCTGAAACTCGTGATTTTGTTTCAATAATCTCTTTTACCATTTCATCAAGGATCACCGTTTTTTAATTCATTGCTTCTAGCTCTTCTAACATTGCGTATCAACCCACTTAAAACCATGATTATCATTCTTAAGCTACACAAAATCGATATCACAATTCAAATTAAATGTTAATATTCATAAATTTTGCAACACATTTTGTATATTAACTATTCAAAATTAGGAAAATTCTAAGTAAATAACCAACGAAATGGTAACAAAAAGCAACAAAAACCAGAGTAGATGCAACATAAGAACATCAAAAAATTCTTATGTATGGATTACTCTCTAATTTTGAGAGTCCCAAAACTATTTTTTCACATCACCATCATTGTTTCGGAACACCCACGATTTGGTTCCTATGTCGATTAGATGCAGATCGTCTCGAATCTCCAGACTCATTACTCATTTCTCTGCTTCAAATTCACACAAGTTTGAGAATAACTCAAATTAGGGTTCTTTGATAGTTTATTTGGAGATTATGTAAAGACAAAAAAACAAACGGGTCAACCACTCGGGTCTTGGTTAGTTGGTGAAACATTCATTTGTATAGTCTCGTATACAGTTAAGTTTCAAACCATCAGATTTGTGAAATCACATTTAAGACTTTAAATTACGGTGCAATTAGACTATGATACCAATATCAGGTGTAATTGATGTTATATCAAACTTCCAAAGTAAAAATAGATCATTTTTCCAAACGAAAAAAGCTCCTGACCATGAAAAATAAAGGAAAAGAAAAGCAAAATAATTTTCTTTGTTAAGTGATCGAGATAATGGTTCATACTTCAAACATTTGAAGTTTAATAGTCTGGGTTATAGACTAGTTCAACACTTAGAGTTTAACAGTTTGGTTCATAGTCTCATAGATGGGGCCTAAATTGGATATTGTCCATCTAATAATTTATAGAACATATAAGGAAAAGATGATACTATAATTATAATAAGATACTCTAGTGTTATTGTATACATATATATAATCTGTACATTGCATTATGAACAAACTATTCAGCCTTCTTTCACACATGGTATCAGAGCTATTGTTGATACCTTACTCCTTTTTCATGCCATCACTCACTCATGTACTCAACTTTACATCACTCATCCATGGTGTCTCCTACTCTGTCTGAAACTATTAAGGAAAAGATGAAACTATAATTATAATAAGATACTCTAGTGTTATTGTATACATGTATATAATCTGTACATTGCATTATGAACAAACTATTCAGCCTCCTTTCACACATGGTATCAGAGCTATTGTTGATACCTTACTCCTTTTTCATGCCATCACTCACTCATGTACTCAACTTTACATCACTCATCCATGGTGTCTCCTACTCTGTCTGAAACTATTAAGGAAAAGATGAAACTATAATTATAATAAGATACTCTAGTGTTATTGTATACATGTATATAATCTGTACATTGCATTATGAACAAACTATTCAGCCTCCTTTCACACATGGTATCAGAGCTATTGTTGATACCTTACTCCTTTTTCATGCCATCACTCACTCATGTACTCAATTTTACATCACTCATCCATGGCGTCTCCTACTCTATCTGAAACTATTACGGTCTCAAATACTCCTGCTTTGATGGATATAAATATGTCCAATATCAGCAAACTCAATTCTTCCAATTTTCTCATATGGTCACGTCAAGTCCATGCTCTTCTTGATGGCTATGATTTAGCTGGCTATCTCGATGGCACAGTCACTGTACCCCCTCAAACAGTCACATTCACAATGGATATCAATCCTAATCCAGCTTATACTCTCTGGAAATATTGAGATCGGCTAATTACAGTGCACTTCTTGGTGCAATTGTGAATTCCATTCAACCTATACTCACTATTGCAACTACCGCTGCAAAGATCTGGGAGACACTCCTCCACTTAAGCTAAGCCTAGTCGTGGGCATCTGAAACAGCTACGCCAACAGATTAAAAAATGGACAAAGAGTACAAAATCTATTGAGGGATACATACAAGATTTTACTACTCGATTCGACCAACTCTTATTACTTGGAAAACCAATGGATTTAGAGGATAAAATTGAGTTTATCCTAGAAGAATAACCTGAAGAATACAAGGTTGTAGTGGATCGCATTGAAGGCAGAGAGAAGTCTCTTACATTGACAGAGGTTCACGAGAAGCTAATAAATCATGAGCTTAAGTTGAATTCAATTGCACCATCTTCCAATCTGCCAATGACTGTTAATGCAGTTTCCTATCGTGGATCAGGATCCAACAACTCAAACTCAAACAGAGGCAACAATAATTCTGCTCATCGACAACAGAATAAAGGTTATAATTCGGGCCAACAATATCAGTCTTCACCATCTCCTCACTATGATCAAAGATGTCATTGTGGTTATCAGCACAATGAGCCTTCACAAGCTCCTCAATATGAACGAGAGATCCTCGTGGTTATCAGGGGAAATATCAGATTTGTGGTGTCTTTGCCACAGTGCCAAACGGTGTACTCAACTGCATCTACTCATCATGCAGTTCCCACATGAAGGCCAAACTCCAAACTTATGGCAACCAAGAGTCTATCTGGCTAGAACACAAAACTACAATCCCAATAATTAGGTCCTGGACAGCAGTACCACACATTACTTGACAAAAGAAAATTATTACTAAACTCAAATAAGGTAACTAAATTGATTTATCATAGTACTAATTTTTTCCTCTCTCTTGTAGAGAGAGGCTGCGTTCAGGAATGATGTCGGTAACGTTTCTCTCATTTACAGGTCACGTTTCATCTCGCTGGAAACCGAATAATCGAACCTTTGTAGATTAGAGGAGTATATCTTGGAGAATTAAATTTTCGGCGCTTCGAACCAATAGTTTGGATCCTGACAGTGCTAAAGTCTCTCCCCGGTGGAGATCTCTGATACATTACACTGGCCTCACTGTTTATCTACTTCGGATCCTTACTGCAAAACTCAGAGCGAAGACATGATCAAAAGCGTTTTACAACGACTTTCCTTTCCGGTCCACCAGAGTGCATGCCGAGACTTCTCTTTAGTCAATACGTGGCTTCTCATGAATGAGGTGTCGGCTCTCGAAGGTTCTTCTTCTTAGGCCACTGGTGCCCATTTACTCAACGAGTTTTTCGCAATTGGATTCATCACCAATGCTTCAATCCAGCTTGACTTGAGCCTGTGTTGCTCAATTTTCTTCATCTTGTATTGTATAAAAATGTGTTAACCAAATAACTTATATCGTATCTTATTATATAAAGAAGGGTTTCTCAAAGTTAGTAATTAACACGATTCTTCGACGTGTCAGATCTAATTCCACGTATCAGATCCAATGATCCGAATTTTTTCTAGATTTTTTTAAACTAAAGAAAAATTTTTTAAATATATATCTTCAGTGTTTAGCTTATCTAAATCTAAAAAGAATTCCTTACCTAAAAAGAAATCTTAATCTAAAAGAAAATCGAGAATCTTATTATTTAAAAAAAAGGTTTTTCAAAGTTAGTAATTAACAGGATTCTTCCACGTGTCCGATCCAATTCCATGTGTCAGATCTAATGATCCAAAAAATTTCTAGATTTTTTTAATCTAAAGAAAAAATCTTTAAATATATTTCTTCAGTGTTTAGCTTATCTAAATTTAAAAAGAATTTCTTACCTAAAAAGAAATCTTAATCTAAAATAAAATCAAGAATATTAATTATTAAAAAATAATTAATTTTAACAAAAAGTAATTTTCATTACTAATCTTATTATATAAAGAAAAATATTATATTAAAAACTTATTTATAAAAAATGATATATATATATATATATATTATGAATCATATTTATCTATAAAGAAATCATAATATAATAATTTTTAAAAAAATATTTCTAACAAAAAGTAATTTTTATTAGTAATCTTATTTATAAGAAAAAAATATTATATTAAAAACTATTTATAAAAAAGAAAAAATTTATAAATATATCTTATTATATAAAAAAAATGATTTCTCAAAGTCAGTAATTAACATGATTCTTCAACATGTGAGAGCAAATGATCCGAAATTTTTCTAAATTTTTTTAAACTAAAGAAAAATCTTTAAATGTATTTCTTCAGTATTTAGCTTATCTAAATCTAAAAAGAATTCCTTACCTAAAAAGAAATCTTAATCTAAAAGAAAATCGGGATTATTAATTGTTAAAAAAATTAATTTTAACAAAAAGTAATTTTCATTACTAATCTTATTATATAAAGAAAAATATTATATTAAAAACTTATTTATAGAAAACGAAATATGTATATATATATATACATGTATTATGTTATGAATCATATTTATCAATAAAGAAATAATAATCTAATAATTCTTAAAAAACTATTTCTAACAAAAAGTTATTTTTATTAGTAATCTTATGATATAAAAAAAATATTACATTAAAAACTATTTATAAAAAACAAAAATTATATATATATATATGATATTTGAAATAATATATATGTATAAAAATTTATAATCTTATAAGATATATATTTCTAATCACAATTCTAACATAAGATAATTATCTGAATAATCTCAAATATTTATTTTGTGTATATAATCCTAATTTAAAAAGAATTTTGTATACATAATCATAGTCTAAAAGAAAATTGTGAATATTAATTGTTATATATACATAAACACATAGACGATTTTCCAATGCCTTCTAACTTTTCAATTTTTCTCTAATTTAATTTATTTGTTTTCATTTACATCTAGAGCATTCAAGGAAAACAAAAAAAGAATGTAAAAAATTAATTTAATGTGTTATTATTTTATTTTACAATTATTAGTTTGAAAACTTATTATCTTATTATATAAAAAATAGTTTTTCAAATTTAGTAATTAAAAGGATTCTTCGATGTGTTAGATCCAATATTCCAAAAAATTTCTGAATTTATTTATTTTTTAAAACTAGATTAAAAATCTTTAAATCTATTTCTTCTTTTTTTTGTCAACTTTTTTTTGTCAATTAAAAAAGAAATCTTAATCTAAAAGAAAATTGGGGATATTAATTTTAAAAAAAAATATTTTTAACAAAAAAAATTTTCATTACTAATTTTATTATATAAAAAATATTATATTAAAAACTATTTACAAAAAACGAAATATATATCTCTTATATAATAAAGGGGAAATAACAAAAGTACCCCCATTTTAAAATGTATTACAAAACTGCCCCTTACATCAAATAACATTTTCATCCATAACCCTAAATCTAATACCCAAAAGACGAAAACAACCCTCTCATTTTTGACAAAAAAATATCTCGTTCTTCTGTCTTCTCTCTTGGGATGGCGATTCTCTCGTTTTCTCTGTTCGATCAAATCAGGTAACGTTCTTCTCTATTCGTGAATAATCAAGTCACGNCCGTGAATAATCAAGTCATGATTCTCAGATCGAAGATCTGAGAATCTAGAAACGATTTAGGTCTTAGATT
>OVBA01006843.1:0-16027 GCA_900406435.1 Lepidium aucheri
ATGGCATTTTTGTAAATACTTTTTTGTTTACAAATCCGAAAAGGGCAAAATAGCAATTAAAAAAAAAACAAGAGTATTTGAGTAATTAATGATAATTCCACACTATTTGAGTCATTTACCNTTTGAGTCATTTACCTATAATTTCAACCTATTTGAGTAAATCACCCTATATATAAAACACAATTATGATTAATAATTAAGGAAATGACATAAAGCCCTAAAGTTGTTGATATACTCTATATTTTGCATCTTATTTACAAATTTACCTTTTCTATTTATTAATTGATTTTTTATTTATCTTTTGCTTCTTAATATATTTTTTTCTCCATCATTTTATTTACATTATATCTTTTCATAATTTTTTTTCATCAAGTTTAATTTATTTCTTTTTACTTTTTCTTCATATATTCCTCTTACTCATCCGCTACTCTTTGTCCTCCCCCTACTCATCATTTGTTTCATCATCCTTCTCCTTTCTTCCTCATCTTCCACTTTATACTCTTTTTCCTTTTCTTCCTCCTCCCCACCTCTTCTTTCTCCCCTCCTCTTCCTCTCCCCCTCCTCCTCTGCCTCCTCTTCTTTCAACCCTCCTCTTCCTCTCCTTTCAACCTTCCTCTTCCTCTCCTTTCCCTCATACTTATCTTCCTCTTTCGTATAGTTGTACTATACAAAACACCAATATATAGAATGTCTATTTGTTATAGAATATTTATTTTCTTATTAAACATTCAATTTGTATATAATGTTTGGAAAAATCTCTATAACTATAATTTATTTGTTCTTCTATTCTTCTTTCTTTGTTCTCATATATTCCTCCTACTCCTCCTCCTACTCTTCCTCCTCTCCCTACTCATCATCTTTTTCCTCCTCTTTCTCATTTTTCTCTTCATCATCCTCCTCATACTCTTTATCCTCCCCTCCTCCCTTCCTCTTCATCTTCCCCTCCTCCTTTGCGTCATCTTCCTCCTCCACACATCTTCCTCATCCTCTCTTCTTCCTCTCCTCTCCCTCTTACTCATCTTCCATTTCATATAGTTGTACTATATAAAATAAAATATATAATTTTTAATAGATATTAACTAATTTTATATAGAACACCAATATATAGAATATTTATGTAATATAGAAGTCGTGTATAATAAAACTGTATAATAAAACTGAATAGTCATGTGTAATTTGAATTTAATAATTTTCTGGTTGTGTTATTGATTAGAAGTCATGTGTATTATAACTAAGGGAAATTGCAATAGATAACATAAAAGTTTTCGTGTTTAGTCATAGGTGTATGCTATATTTGTAGGAGACTGTTCTAAAGTTTTAGACTTTTTTGCCCCTATTTACTTATCTAAAAAAATATATATTTTATTTGATTTGTCAGATTCATCTTCTCCTCCATTTTTTTGTTGTCTCTTTCTTCTCTCTCTATCTACCATTTTCATCACTTCCATAAACCTTCGATCCTCTTCTGTTTTTCCGATTTCATGCTAGATCATAAATCCTTGTCTTTTATTTAGGTTGAGAGAGATGATGATGTAGATTTGTGGGACGAAAGTCTGCGAAAGTTTCTGTTTTTTCATTTAGGTTTAAGACGATGATGAGCCATGAAGTTTGGTTTGCTAATGACTCAATTTTAAATGATGATTTTATGGGTTTGTTTCGTCAAAAGGCTTAGATTTGATTTTAGGATTTTTAGAATGGAAGTTTCTGAGTTATAGTCATTATGTGTTACCCAAAATCATTCAACGTTTTGGTTTTTTCACTTCTTAAGCCTAATTTTCTAAGATTTTGATTATGACAACATTTCTGAGTTATAGTCATTATGATTTTGTTTGATTTCTTGGTGTGATATGGGTTTTGTTGTTCTTCGTTTGTGAGTTCAAGCACAAAGTTCTTTAACTTGTTTCCAATGATATATGCAAATGAATCAATTGACTTCAAATAATTTAATTAACCGTTATATAAATGTTTTGCATACTTATATATGTAATAACTGTAAAACTTTTATTTGTAGTTTAACAAGGCGTCCATCATCTCACTAGAGTTCTCTGTAGCCAGAGATAGAGACTTGAAAACCACATAACCGTGTAACTGACATTATTGGTTTTGAGTCTGAGTTAGAATATTATTTTTAAAGAATTGTGTATGCGTCCCAGCAAGACTAATGTAAGAACTTTTGCTTTTTTTTGGTAGAAGCATTGGTTGCAGATAACTTTTTATTTTGCACCTCCACAAAGTTTTTGTATTTTATTATTTAGTTTGCATCTTTGTGACTAATGGTATTTCCACTAGGCCACTACCTATGACATGCCTTCTGGAGGCCCTCAAGATGCCATCAACACTGTAAGTTCACTTCCACCAATTGCCTTCATATTTACAGTTAACAATATATTTTGCACTTATTTATACATTTTGCACTTATTCATATGTTTTTCACATATTTATATGTTACAATTTGATTTACAAAACATCTTGTCAATCATATAATTAGAACATGTTGTCCCAAAGAAGAAGACATGTTGTGGTCTGATGAGGAAACCAACGAGAAGGTCGATCTCATGTTGTAGATGATTCAGGAAGGTGCAAAGAAATTGACAAGCTTGAGTACCACTGCAGGAGATTGCTCTCTGTGTTTGTGCAAAACAATTTGGTGACCATCCAGTGTTATGCTTATTTATATGTCATGTACTGTGTATGCGTCCTTTATTTTGTAAACTCTTGTCCTTTTTTACCCAACATCTTTTTCACATAATTTTGCAGCTAATATATACGTTTTCAGCTAATAAAAATGTTTGCATGTAACAAATAATTTACTGCACACTTTGTATATTTTTGATTGCAAGACAATGTTTAATGTTATATACAAAAATTTAAGTTAGCTGCACTTATTGTCTGAAATGTGGGAAGATTTTTTGTGGTTACTTCATTAATGCATATGAGATTAACTACGAGTATAGTGTTCTCTACTGTCCCCCAGACCCTCAAATATATCACTGCCTTCATAATCAAGCCACACATAACTTGTTGCAACGCAATTTAAACGAATGTCTTCACGTTTCAAGAAAACATTCCGCTAGCTGGGTAACGCTTGGAACATTAATGTTATATGCAGAACATTAATGTGCATGTAAATATATATTTTAACAGCAAAGTTTGGTCAATAAACTTCAGAACTAGGTAAGTGTTATGTAGATAAAGTACGAGAGCGTTGTGCATGAATTGTAGCAAGACTTTACTTTGCAACTAGAAATACAATAAGCGAGAACTTGACATATATAATCTACTCCTTGTCTGTGCCCCCAACTCTTGTATTACTTTGCTGAGACTATCTTTTGTTTGCAAATTCTCGCTTGGTGAAAAAAATTCACCAATTCTAATTTTACTAAAATAACGAACAACAAAACCAGCTAACTACAGTTGAGACAAGGTGCGAAGATCCACTCATCCACACAATATAAAGAAATAAACGACTCTCACCTACCTTAAAAATCATGAGTTGCACATTGAAGGAAGCTGATTGCAGTAATCATAGAGAAGATACCTTCTCTTTTTAGTTAGAAATTTTGCAGAGTGGTAATGACATTAGGTTTGTGGAGGCATAAATAAATTGGGAGTGTGATTATAATAATATTTTTTGCCGAGATTTTTTTATTACACATGTAGGCTATCTTTTGCTTCTATTTTGTAGGCCAGATGTGGCAAATTAAAACTTTTATTTTACAAGGGCCAATTTGGTATATGCACCAATATGGCCCATTGTTACTTTCTCAATTACAACAATTGTATGTTAGTATTTTAATTAGTTTGTGTATTTATGATATTGGCTTAATTCGCCCTATAATTAAATAGGCTATCTAATGAAGACTTTTTGGCTCATCTCTCCTCCATGTCAGTAGCAATGTTTTGTTAATATATCATCATAAAAAATAAGATAGGCGATTTGGTAAATATTTAGGTCAAATGGCCATTCTCTTAAATATGAGAATACACGTGCAAAATCCTCAATTAAATTAGTAATTCATTCCATTTGGCCAATTCTCCCTACAATCAATACTTAGACGAGAAAACCTAATTATCAGGTCTAGGGGATAAAAGCATATGAAACCATTAATATATCACTACAAGAAAACATTCATTTTGAGACTCAAAAGTGTGACTGATATTTCAGTTGCAGATTTAGCAACTGATTTGACACTGATGTGCGACTCCAATAATTAGTCGCAGTTCAATCTCGCTTTTGTGACTGAAAATTTGAGTTATAAATCAGTTGCACATATGCGACTCAATTAAGACTCATCTGCAACTAAAGCTATCAGTCGCACAATCAGTCACAAATATGCGACTGAAGTGAGACTAAATTTTTAGTCTCAAACATAATCACTTATTCTATATATATTAATGGCCATAATAAATAATTGTAAGAGTCTTGTAGCCCAGTGGCTATTGGACTACATAAAAAATTGATCATCTCTTATGGGTAAGTGTTCAAGTCCCATGGTCTGCATATATGTTTTGAATTTTCTTTAAAATCAGTGACTGAAGTGGGACTGATTCGCAAATAAATCTCACTTAAGTCGCATATATTTGACTCTGATCTGTGACTAGTTTTAAAAATACAGTAGTCGCAGATCAGTTGCAAAAAACTGTGACTGATCTGAGACTGATTTGTTTGTATGTCGGTTTTTTAAGAACATAGCATATAAATTATTTCCAAAACTTTAATTTACATAGATACATGATGTTTCTACATCATATTATCCAATTAGGAAGTACTATATATGAAGTTTTAGAACTATTTGAAAACACATTCTTGAAGTATATGTAAATGAACTCCTTAACATATATTACATTTGGATTCACTCAATATTGTGTTTTACAATCTATAAATTTTATGAACTACATATATTACTATATTCATTAACAATAAATCTTTGACATCATATTGCCTTCGAGCAAATAAGCTTAACTGTTAAGTTCCAGGAATTTATAAAAAAAGAGAACATAATCACTTATCCTATATATATATATACATTAATGGCCGTAATGAATTATCGAAAGAGTTTTGTAGCCCAGTGGCTATTGGACTACACTGGAAACTGATCATCCCTTTCAGGCCAGTGTTTGAGTCCCATTGTCTGCATATTTTTTCAAATTTTCTATAAAATTTGCAACACAAGTGAGACTGATTTGCGAATCAGTCTAGCTTCAGTTGCAGGTATTTGAGACTGATCTGTGACTGATTTGAAAAACATAGATTGGTTGCAAAAACTGTGACTGTTCTGAGAATAATTTATTTGTATGTTGGTTTTTTAAGAACGTAGCATATAAACTATTTCCAAAACTTCAATTCACATAGATACAAGTGAAGTATGGATTATCTAAGTATAAGTGATTATCTTAGTATCTAAATCACAGACTTCGACATAAAATATACTTCACCTGAAGTCTGTGAAATTTAAGTAGACTTCACTTAAAGTCTATGATTTTACACAGATTTCCAGATTTTTTGGGTCAAATATGCGTTTTTTTAGTCAATTTCAAAACTAACTCCTTTACAAAGAGTAGATTTCACATGAAGTCTGTGAGTTTTCCGTAGACTTCAATTGAAGTTTGCATAAATGTCAAATTTTTGGTCAATTGCAAAACTGACTCAGATTTCAGCAAACTTCATGTGAAGTCTACTTTAATTTTTATTGTATCCAAACAAGAATGCACAAACTTCATGTGAAGTATACTCTCTGAATCCAGAAACTTGGTCAAATACAAAACTAACCCCTATGTTGACTAGCAGATTTTAGGTGAAGTCTACATAGAAAAATAGACTTCACCTCAAGTTTTCTCTCTATAAATTTCCAAAAAATGCAAAAATTAGCTAAATTTGAGTTAAGGATTCTATTTACCTAATTAAAATGTCGAGAATGTCAAAACTAAACCTTAAATCTTTATTCTTAGCTTATAAAAGTACCAAAAAGCTAACCTTTAAGAATTTGGAAAAGTTAAAATGAATTCATCTCCAAAAATAACTCATAAAAGCAAGTGGCTTTTAGTCCAGTGGCTGGTGGTAAGTCCACTAAAAGGCAAGCTCACATGCACCCAGGGATCGAGTCCCATTACCTACGAAATTTATGTAGGAATTTGGCTAATGGGCCGGCCATTGTGGCCTAATATTAATATTGTCGTTGACAAAAAAAGTAACTTATAAAAGTAGTAAAATTAAAATTTTACCCTTTATGAGCAAATAAAAAAAATAAAGCCAGTTACATTTATCCCTCGTAACGTATTGTAGACTTCTCCTAAAGGCTACTCCTTAACTATAACTCATATTAAAATTTTAAAAATTATAATTGTAATGTGTTTATAATTTTTGTTGCATAATTTAAATATAAACAAGTATAAGGTATGAAAAAAAAAGAATTTACAAAACATGATTAAATTAAATTAACAAAGATCAAATAGTAAATAAACAAACTTTAGGGTTTAGGGTTTGAAGTCTTCACAATGTTTGTAGACTTCACATGAAGTCTGCTTGTTACCCGAGATTAAACCAAATAATTTTGCATACTTCACGTTAAATCTGTACGATGTTTGCAGACTTCATGTAAAGTCTGCTCCTTAACTGAATTGTTTAATTAGGATTTCGGTTTTGATTTAACCCATCTAAATTTAACCTAACTATAAAAGAAAGAAATAATTGGGCCTAGCACTCCAAATGAGTTTTAAATTTTGTAGAATACCACATACTTGTGGGGAATGCCACTTCTTGTGGCATATGTGGCATTCCACATTACAATTTTTCCCTTTTTGTTGGGAAGAAAAGAGGGAAGAGAGAGGGAAGAAAAGATAAAAAGGTGGAAAGAGTAAATAGATTTTTCATGGGAAAATGGGAAAAAAGAAGAAAATAGGTAATAAAACAACAACACGTGTCAGGCGTAAAGAGAAGATGTGAATTTGTGTTTGGCAACGAATATGAACATAAACAATAGACGTCTAAAACAGACGCAGACGTAAAAGATAGATATAAACATGTCTAAAATGAACATAAACATGTCTAAACCGGACACATACATAAGCGATTGATATAAACCTATCGAAAACAGACACAGATGTATACGATGAACATAAGCATGTCTAAAATAGATATAAACATGTCTAAAATGGATACAGACGTAAGGGATGAACATAAATTATGTTTAAAATAAAATAAACATTTCTAAAATGGACACAAACGGTTAGACATAAACATGAAATCGCTGGACACTGATATGATATCATTTTTTGTTGAGAGATTGAGAGAAGTGAAATAGAAATTGAGAGAATTAAAACTAAAACAATGAAAGCGAAATCGAGAGAATTTTGGAAGAAGAAGAGAGAAGGAAGATGAAAGAATGAAGATAAGGAAAAAGAAAGAAGGAAGAAGGAAGAAGAATGAAGATGAGCATTTTGGTCTTTTAATCAAAGGTTAACTTGGTCAAAGTGGCAATGTAGAGGAAGTTTAAGTTTTATGGCATTTGGGAGAATTTAAAACTCAAAAGCTCGACAGGTGGGTCTTGCAGTCAAGCTCCCTTCTGCTTTACTTGTACTTAAAAAAAAGTAAGGGTAATTCCACCTAGACAATAAACTGACATTTTAGGCCAAATTCTCTAAAAAGAAAACAAGTAGAAAACTAAAAGAGATTATTTTGTATTATGCCACTTTTGAGTTTCAAATTCTCAAAAATGTAACAAAAACTCAACTTCTTCCACAATGCCACTATGATCAAGTCAACCCGAGTAAAAGACCAAAATACCCATCTTCATTCTTCCTCCTTCTTTCTTCTTCCTTCTCTATTCATTCTTTCATCTTTCTTCTCTATTCTATTTCCATAATTCTTTCGATTTCTCCTCTCTCGATTTCTCTTTCACTTCTCTCAATTTTTTGACCAAAAACGATATCATATTAATGTCCATCAATTTCATGTTTATGTCCATCGCTTATATCTATGGCTAATTTAGGCATGCTTATGTCCATCGTGACATATTTATGTCCATCTCTGACATGTTTATATCCATCGTGATATGTTTATGTCCATTCGTGACAGGTTTATGTATATTTGTGACATGTTTACGTCCATACGTGACATGTTTATGTCTATTTGTGATATGTTTACGTCCATCATGATATCTTTACGTCTATCGTGATATGTTTATGTCCATTTATGATATGTTTATGTTCATTTGGGACATGTTTACGTCCATCTCTTATGTCTGTGTCGGTTTTAGACATATTTGTGTTCATTTTTGACATGTTCATGTCCATCTATTACGTCTACGTCTGTTTTAGACATCCATTTTTATGTCCATATCTGTTGCCAAACACCAATTCACATTTTCTCTTTCCATCTGTCACGTATCGATGTTTCATTTCTCAATTTTTTCTCTATTTTTCCATTTCTCCACGAATACATTGCTCTCTTTTCACCTTTAACTCTCCTCTTCCCTCTCTCTTTCCATTTTTCTTCCATTTTTAAAAGGGAAAAATGGTTATTGGAAAATGTCACAAATGCCAAGAAAATGACATTCCCCACAAGAGAAAAAACGTTGTGGCATTCCCAACAATTTTAAAATCCTTGGGGTGCTATGGCCAATTATTTCAAACTAAAACCACTTAGCCACTTTCCATTCTCTTCCCCAACCCTCACTCTCTCTCTCTCTCTCTCTCTTCACTCACAGTTACTCTTCTCTCACAATTTCACCATTTTTATTTAGTTTCACTGTCTCTCACGTCATCTCTCCAACTGTTGTTGCCTCATCTCTCCAGCCACTGTTGTCTCTCTTCGAAAAAAGTATATTTTTTGAAATTGTTAATTTTTGTGAAAAATGTGGATATCTTTGTATTTTCTTGTTAAAGATTTTTTTTAATGTTTTCTTAAAAAAGTTTTGATTTTTAAGTATATATTGTGAAAGATTTGATTTTTAAATCTTCCTATGGAAAATTTGAGTTTTATTTTATGTTTTATAGTTAAAGATTTGACTTTTTCATGTTTTATAGTTAAAGATTTAAACTTTTGCATATTTACTAAAGAAGTATTTGATTTTTTCATGTTTTATAGTTAAAGATTTAAAATTTTACATATTTACTAAAGAAGTATTTGATTTTTAATGTTTTCTTAAGAAAATTTTGATTTTTTTTTCATGTTTTCATAAGAAAGATTTGAGTTTTTTAATGTTTTTCTAAGAAATATTTAATTTTCTTCATGTTTTCTTAAGAAAGATTTGTGTTTTTCATGTTTTTCTAAGAAAGATTTTATTTTTTTCATGTTTTCATAAGAAATAATTTATTTTTCATGTTTTCTTAAGAAATATTTTATTTTTTCATGTCTTTTTAAGAATTTTATTTTTTCATGTTTTCTTAAGAAAATTTTGATATTTTCGTGTTTTCTTGAGAAAAAATTGTTTTTCCATGTTTTCTTAAGATAGATTTGATTATGTTCGTGTTTTCTTAAGAAATATTTTATTTGAATGTTTTTTAAGAAATATTTAAGTTTTTCATGTTTTCTTTAGAAATTTTGACTTTTTGTATGCTTTCTTAAGAAAGATTTGATTTTTAATGTTTGCTTAAGAAAGAGTTGATTTTTTTTCATGTTTTCTTGAGAAAGATTTGATATTTAAGTATATATTGTGATAAAATTATTTTATGTCCCTATGGAAGAGTTGTTTTCTAATTATGTTTTCTAGTTAAAGATTTGGATTATAATTTATATCTTGGGGAACATTGAAATTTTAACATATTGAAAAATTATATTTATCATGTTAAAGTTCAATTTTTTTCTTGTTTGTTTTAGACTAATCTTTTTCTTCTTAATCTCACATACTAGGCCATCCAGTTGGCTCAAAGCATCATGAAACAGAAATAAGTCATTCACCTCAACGAACAACAAAATTTTGGTGATGAATATTTTCAAGAGTTTTAAGGATCAAAATTTTTAATTGTAATATATGTTTATAGTATAATTAGGGACAGAAAATATTGTAAAGATTAAAAGAATTTATTAAAGGGTTTCTTTTCACATATTCCAACTTCCAAGTAACGACTACAACACTGCTTATCTAACCATCTTGATTAGAATTTACATAATCGTATGATTTATATTTCATATGGCAAAAGACTAATTACAAGGCAAAAAGTTAAAAAAGAACAGGAAAACTCTATAGTTAACAAATTTTTCATTTGCAGAAGTTTGTGAATAAAATAAGTAGTTTCATCTTTATCACATTTCTCATATGTTAACAATATTTAAACATGCCTTAGATACAATTTTTTTAACATGCCTTAGATGCAATTTTCCAAAATATAACGTTGCATATTTCATCTTAAGCTTACACCGATGCAGACTTCAGGTGAAGTCTACTTTTAGTTAGCTAATGACTTAAATTATTTCCAAAATTCAAATAGCCTTAAGTATAATACATGAACATGTTAAAATTGCACAGAAGCAAAAATAGTGTCAAACGCACATAAGAAATTTACAAAATTAACCAAATTTTTTAACCATGTCGTAGATAAAATTTTCCAAATATTAACATTGCAGACTTTAATTGAAGTCTAGACTGATGCAGACTTCAAGTGAAGTCTACTTTTAATGAGCTAACGATTTAAATTATTTCCAAAATTCATACAACCTTAACTATAATACATAAACATGTTAAACTTGCACAGAAGCAAAAACAATAATAAACACACATAGGAAAATTACAAAAAAATCAACCAAAATTTTAAACATACCTTAACAAAAAAATTTAAAAACTAACGTTGCAGAGTTCATATGAAGTCTATATTGATGCAGATTTTAGGTGAAGTCTACTTCTAATAAACTAACTACCTAAATTATAACTAAAATTTATACAGCCTTAAGATCTTACATAAACATGTTAAACTTTCATATAAGAAAAAAGTACCAAAGCCAAATATAAAAATACAGAAAAATTTAACAAATACTTTAAACATGCCTTAAATGTAATTTTTCAAAAATTAAATTTGCAGACTTCATCTGAAGTCTAATCGATGCAGACTTGAAGTGAAGCCTACTTGGGAGGTTATCTTGGCAACTGACCAAGGTTTGAATTACAAACATAAACGTCACCTAAAGTCTGCAAATGTATACATGTTAGTTTTGCAATTGACAGAAATTATGACTTTTTACATAGACTTCATATGAAGTATGCAACTACGAAGTATACTTCAGCTGAAGTTTGCAATATCTATGTAGACTTCAGATAAAGTCTACTTTGAAATTGAGGTTAGTTATGCAATTGGCCAAAAGTAAAAAAATAGCTTTGACTACAAGTGAAGTTTGCTAGAAGTCAAGTAGTGAGGTTTAAAAAGGATTTTAGGAGTGAGGTTTAGGCTATAAATCAGGTCTTGTCGATCCAATTGTTGACAAAAAAAATAATGACATGATTGTTGATATTAAGTGGGTTAAGGGTAAATAGAAAACATTTTAGAGAGAGAAAAGATGAGTTATCTGATGCATTGACTAAAGTCAATGGATTATTTGAGAAACTATCCCAATTTTTTTAACCCTAACATGTTTTCTTAAAGAAAAATTTAAACAAAGATTCCAAATTTCAAAATTATATATAAGAGAAAAATATTACATATAGTAGATTTTCCGTCATAGAAATATGACTTTACTATCAAGAAATAAGTGGCCCAATTGGCTTGCCCTTGATTTAGATACGCATTATGTGATAAATTTGAATCCCTTCATGCTCCAGTTGAAAAACTTATGGTATAGATCGAACCTTGTCGATCCAATGGTTACTTGTTGACAAAAAAATCCCTCAGTTTAAAATTATAAATTTGTTTGATTAAAAACACGTATATTTAGAAACTTAAACTTGTATCAATAAAATTATTTTGTATTTAAAATTAATAGAATTCCACCAATCGTATTAAAGACTGCAGAAATTTAAAAGCTATAACTAATTAAACAAATTTAATTTTGCATTAAAATATTCAAAACACCTTATAATATATAAAAGAATTCTTAAAACCCATTATAAGATTTTTTTTTCGACAAGAAAAAAACCAGTATAAAGTGAAACAGAATTATATATATATATATATATATAACCTTACTACAAGCGAAATCTTTGAAATCATGCCAACTAGTGCATTTATTCTCTTCTAAAAATCAATCTTTTTGACCGCATGGTTTCAATTTTAGAGTTATAATGTAATAAATGTCTTAAAACCTTGTTCGAAATACACTTTTTGAGGGACATAATCTAATGTTGTCTCTCGTGGACAGTAATATTTTCTAGAATAGACATGTATAATGAATGAATTATGTACACAATAATGAGTTTGACATACAAGACGAACAAAAGGTAGAAGAGGCGTTGAAGATGACTGGCTGATATTATAAAGGGAAAATCGTCAGAATTACCATTCGCAAAATCATAACTGTCAAAAATGCCATCAAAACATAATGACAGTAATTATACCCTAAGTAACTGAACTAAGCGATTGTTTAGACAAATTTCCCCCTTGTCACGAGGTCAACGTTTATAAAAAGCAGAGTGGAGGAGAGAGCCGATGTGGCAACATGATGTAGTGTGAAAGATCTGAAGTAGCAACAAAACAACACGTGGAAGGAATGGCATAATACAGGGAGAATCGGGGATGGGTATGAAGTTCATGAAGCGTGGAAGGGTATGACTATTGAGAAGCAGAGAGAGAATATAGTAAATGAGAACTAGAAGGTAACATAGCTGGTATGATGGGTACACATCAACCATAATCTAGGCTTTTAAACCTGCCTGAGGGTATAATCTTGATGATTCTTTGCAAGGTAGTGCGGAGAGAGTTCGAAGAGTTAGAACAAGTGGTTGGATCGTACAGAAGGTAAAAGAAAAGTGTTGAAGCAAACCGTATGACTAGTTCTGTACTTGTCATGGTAGGGTAAACAAGGAGGAGCATCTCCCTCAACTCAGTTTTGTATTCTTGGGTGATTTCAACAAAATTACAGGAGGAAAGGTGCCATCAGTCCAAATATCGAACGATCTAGGACTCACAAAATTCAAAGGGGTATTTGCCAAGGACATCGGGTTAGTTTTTTTGTTACTTTGAGGAGAAGGGAAAGACGCGGAGAGATCGATCTCGGTTCCGAAGTAAGAGAGATCTTAGGGACGGAGTAGTGATGACTGAAATTCCCACAGGCAATGCAGCAATGCGGAAGATGAAGATTTTGACATCTACGCCCGAGATAATGTGAATAGGAGGATCTATTCAAGCGAGGGCATTGGCCGGTACTCCTCTGCTTATTACTATGGCTTGTACTCGACGTTTTCCTTTAGCTGATGACTTGGAGATGGGCATTTTTGTTAGGAGGAGAAGGTAATTTGGTCTTTTAAGGACGTGTTTAATATGTATCTTAAGTCTATGGTGGATGTATTTAATACTAATTATTGTTTGCATAGTCTGTGAAGGACATTTATATGATATCTTTGTTAGTATTTAACTATTCGGAGAAAATATCCGAGAAGGATATATGTATGAAATCCTTGTTTCTTAAGTGAAATGTAACGGTTACGCAGTCATGATCATTGAGCATCACTTGGATTGCAAACACATGATGGTTGTGTGTTTCAGAGAACTATGTGTGGGTTTGGATATTCGACAGACATCTATGCCATGAAAGTTCCGTAAAAGTTTAAACATTGAAAAGAGGGGGAGGGAATAAACCCAATAAAAATGGGGTTCGGGGGGGGAAGAGAATTTTTGAAATGACCAAAAGGAAGTGGGCAGATGAGATAGATGATTTTAAGCATGGTTGATGGATGGTGTAAGAAGAAAGGAACTAACAAGTGGCTAGAAAAGATGGGACACTATACGTTGCTGTGAAATATGAATATAGATTGGATTATAGAAATAAAATAAAAAGCTATTTAAGATGGATAATTCAGTTCAATATATTTTTGGTTTATGTTAAAGATAATGGATTAGGTAAAAAGGGTTCTAATAGATACATAAAATTATTCGCATAAACATAAATAGAACCAAACTAAATCCAAACATAATTTGGACATAGATTTGAACGATAAATAAAGATAGCAAGGATAGTGAAAAGTGTGATAATAATCAAGGCATAATAGGGTAAACCATCTCCTGAAAGAGGTCTACAATGAATTGCATCCTCATGTCATCGACTTTGTCCTCTGAAATGTCATCAAGTTGTTTGTCTTGAGAATCGAGTTTATTGAACTTAACAGCAAATGTACCACATTCCCTAGTACAATCGTTTTGCCAGACATCGTCTACGTGGTAAACTATGAAAATTTTGGGTGGAGAAATGTTAGGAAGATCAGAGCAGATGTCTTTGACTACAATGGCAAGTGCAGAGGAAACATTTTTCATAAAGGCAAACACCTGCTTGGTGTCGTACATAGAACATATAGGATCTAGCACTTCTACTTTTTCCTCCACGAAATTTATGAAAACTGCAATCCAGTGAGTCTTGTTCCAATTCATTAGGGCGTAGACGTAATTGACATCTACGTACCACTAGAGCTTCCCTTGTTGGTGAGGATGTTGCCTTTGATGTAGTTTGTTACCATGCTTGGCCACGGCTTCTTGCCGCCCGACTTCATCTTGGAAAAGTCCTGACAGAGCTTCGTGATGAACAAGGTGTCAAGGATCAACTCATTTTCCAAATTGAGCTGGCTATGTTTCCAACAAACCATTCGAAGAAGTGCCTTAAGGTGCTTAGGAGAAAAAAGGACAGCAGAGAAGTGCAAGAAGAGACATAAAAATAAAAAAATGGAAAGTGTTAGTTTAAAGGAAGACATCCTTACATAATTGTGCAGCCACTGTTGGGATGTGTAGATGTCCGTGAAAAATGTCTTCTTCTCCTTATGTTCATCAACAACATAGGACCTGGAAAATATAGACATGTTAAGTGTATGGACTTTGGCAGCCTTGGGAGGGACATCATCTACCCCATAACGAAGAGGAGCGAATCTGGCACGTTTAGGGTGAGTATGAGAAGGTAAGGGCTTAGGTTGAGGTTTAGAGACAAGACAGGGGGAGTCGGGGGGGACTAAGAAAATAAATTGGAGATGAGAGAGTGTAAAACGGAATACAAAGACATCCAATTGAAATTCAGAGTAATGGGATCCAACCTTTGATTTCATCCATTTTTCAGGTTGAAGTTGAACATCATTCCCTACATCGCGAGCAGACCCATCCTCTGAAATGTTCTGGCAGGCAATGAAAGGAAGTCAGAATTTTAATGATCGTGTACTCAATGAAGTATTTATATGATCCACTGGCCAAAATACCTCTGTGTTGTCTTTAGTGTTGTCCACAGAGAGGACGTCTTTTTCAATGTTGTCCATAGAGAAGACGTCTTCTTCAATGTTGTCTTCAGCAATGACGTCTTTGTTGATGGTGTCCTCAGAACAGACGTCTTCTTGGTGATCATTCAGAGTTTCTCCAACAGAGAGTACCTATAAACATAAACGAGTTTAGTTAAAAATATGGAGTTTATGATATGCAATGAGGAGATGGATCAGAAACAATGTGGACCTCTGTATCTTCGGCACGAGAAGGGTTCAACATTGACAACAGCCACGTTGGCGGGGAGCTCTTCTCCGTTATCCATGTTTTTGTAAGTTTCGTGTTGGCGGGTGTCGGTGGGCAAAGAAATGTCCTAATGATGAAGGTAATATGAATATGAGGTGTATAACAACATTGCATAACAAGGAAATATGAATAAGATAGATCAATAAAACAAAGAGGCCATGCAATAAAAAAAGAGGCCATGCAATAAAAAAAAGAGGCCATGCAATAAGAAAAAGAGGCCGTCTTGGATTGGGAGACAAAAGATATAGTAAGAAGTGAGGACCTGGTTATTTTGAAGACGACATTTTCTCTAATAATGGAATTAGAACAAAATGCATAAGAAAATGGAAAACTAGGTGCGTTAATGAGAACTTGGTGCTGAGTGTGATTTTTAATGGTTTTAGAGTACTATTTTAGGTTGTTTTTG
>OVBA01006844.1:0-16026 GCA_900406435.1 Lepidium aucheri
TTTACACTTCATAATTGTTTATCTTAAAGTTATTTAACCAAAAATTTAATTGTTTAATAATTATATATATTTTTTTAATTTTAAATTATAAAAATAATTAAGGAGTAGACTTCTCTTGAAGTCTGCATTCCAAGTAGACTTCTCTTGAAGTAGACTTTTTACCCAGAGGGTATATATGTAATTGCACATCTATTTTTTTTGTTTAGTCATGGAGGGCAAAATAATAAATACACTATCCTGATGGGTTACTTTTGCAATAAAATTCAAAAAAGGTTAGTTTTTGTATTTGATTTGAAATTTTGAGTTATATTTGCCATTACCCCATAAATTATAGATTTTGTTATAATTTCTTATTGAGGCTATATTAATTTGATAGATGAAAAGATATTGTGATTCAAATCCGAAGGAAAATCAGGTAAATTTTGCTACATTGACTTCTTTTAAGATAGATAAGTTATCAACTTAGTATTAAGAACTTGAGACAAAGAAATTTGCTAAAACTTGATACAAAGTTTACTCTTTTGTAGATAGTTGTAAGCAGAAAAGCAATATAGTTTTTGAAAATTTATATATTGTTTTACAGTATCATTTTCTTTTTATTAATTTTGAGATTTATTTGTTTTTGAATTATATATATATATATATATATATATAATGATTAAAAATTATTATATCTATGGATATTTTTTTATTTAAACCAAAATAATTTATCATTATGTACTTAATAAGTCTAGTTATGTTTTTTTTTGCAGAAAAAAGATGTCCAAGTTACCAATCTAAAGGATATGCCTGTTGAAATTTTGACGAAATAAATTCTAAATGTGTACCTGAAGGGATTGAAGAGATTCAGAATGTGAGAGTTGTTTGTCTAGCATTTAGGGACATATGTAACAATGAAGAAGTTCTCCACTACATCTCTATTGGTAATGTTCCTTTTTATCCATACCCAAATAGAAGAAATATATTCAATAACTTCCATAGGAGCTTATGTGATTCCGGTAATATTGAAGCTATTTACCAATGTGGTATAAGAGACTATTTTGTGGATGGTAACCAAAAAGACGGTTTAGATAGGTTAATGAAAGCTAGTGATGCTGGAATTCAAGAGGCCAAACTGCTATATGGATTTATTTTGATATGTATTGGTGGGAATAGAAGACATGAAGGTTACACGGTGTTAAGGAGTTTACTGAGGTCGGCGGTACTTGAAACATTAGGCTATGTAGGAGAACTTTGAGCAAATGTCTTCCAAGGAGCACCTACACTTTGTTGGCGAGGAGAAAATCAGTTGAAAGTTCTTCAACAATCATACGTTAGAGAAGAATGTGATTGCAATGGAGATTTAATTGAGGTTCTCCATTACATTGAAGGTTTTGGTGAGGAACACGGAATCGATCAAGAAATTTCATGTGAAGTATGTCATTTGGGAATATGTGTGTAGGTTTATATTTCCAAACAATTAGAAGGTGTTTTGTGGCTATTCAAGTTTAGACTTATGAAGAATTATTATAAGACTTATTTATATATTGGGTTTTTTAGACAATCTTTATGTGCTTTGTTGGTAAATCAAGTATATTATAATTATTTATATGCTTATAAGTATGGTATCGTTTAATATATATATATATATATATATATATGTTTATATCTATTAAGATGGATTTTTTGTTATTATTTCACAAAAAAATTTGTGCCGCTATGGAGTATAACATTACTACCAAAACATATTTCTTATGAATGAAATATTTTAGTGGTCTGAAATTGAGATTAAATGATCCATTCTACATAATAAAAAGATTTAAAAAACATTCAAGAAAATAAAGCAATAGAAAGGTTTACATTCTATAAATTCTAGAAAACTTCTTTGTAAACAACATTCATTGTCATGCTTTGGGTGTTTCCATCCTTATCAAGTATTAAAACATTCAATCCATTTTTAGATTTCACTCTAGAAATAGCAACATATAGTTGACCATGAGAGAAAATTGATCTTGGTAAGAATAAACCAACCTTGTTAAGTGTTTGACCTTGACTTTTGTTGATTGTCATAGCAAAGGCAACAAATATAGGAAATTGTCTGCGTCGCATTTTGAATGACAACTTTGTATCTGAAGGACAGATGACCATTCTAGTTATTAGTATCTTATCACCAACTTGGTCTCCAGTAAATATACGGGCTTCAGTGACATGTTTAGCCATTTGAGTAACTTGAAGCCTTGTACCATTACATAGTCCAGCTTTTGCATCGATGTTCCTCATTAGCATAATAGGAGCTCATACTTTCAATTTGATAGAATGATTAGGTAAAATAGACATCTTAATATTATTAAGAAAATCTGGTAAGATCATTGTATCAATAGAATAAGAATTAGTTGGATATAGGCTATCTGCACTCAAATAAGTCATCTCATCACCTGCAAAAAAAAGAAAGTTTAATTGTATAAATATCGGTATGTGATAGTTAAATTATTATCATTATATATGTTATAAAATTATAATAATGTTTAAATAACAAAAACAAATAATAAAATATCAAAGTTTATTGTTAAAAATACCTGATAGAAGTGAAAGCATGTGATCATTAATTAGATTAACATCCATGTTTGTAGGACATAATATAGCCCTATCTTGGAAAAATATTGGGTTACAGAGATGATCCAAAAAATTACCATATACTTCCGAACAAATAGAGATGATATGATCAGATGTTCCTGTAATAAGCAATTCTTCGGGAATATCAATCATAACTTTACCTGAATTAGGTTCATTATTTCTGCCATCATCAATAGCAAGAATCCAATCGGAAAAACGTTGAATTTCTTCTGATTTGTCAACGCTTATATCAGAAGAAGATAATAACCTCATATTTTGTCAACCTGAGAACTTTACAATCATTCCAGAGATAAGATGCGTTTAATGCTGCCATTACAATATCCGCTCTACCACCACCAACAATGACAGGTAAAACTTGTCTAAAATCACCACCAAATACAACAACTTTTCCGGCGAATGGTTTTTCTACTATCCCAATTATATCATGAAGGCTTCTATCTAAAGACTCAAAGCAATGCTTGCTCATCATGGGAGCTTCATCCCATATAATAAGAGATGCTTCTTTGATCAAGTTAGTTAAATGAGACCCTTTTCTCATAGAGAAAGTTGTAAACTCATCTGGGTTTATAGGATACCAAATCTCGAATGTGCAGTCCTCCCACCAACTAAAAGTAAAGAAGCAGTTCTGCTAGAAGCAACATTGATAACAACTTTTCCTTTACAACGTATAGTTGAAGATAAATAAAATAAACAAAATAAACGCCTCCTTTATGGTTCAATACAGAATGTACAACGTTATCATAAATAATCTTTTGCTCGTGGGTCAACCATTGGACATCTACATCGTGGTCTTCTTTGAGTTGAGCACAATTATAACTGAGATCCTCAAACAAAAAATGATTTACTTGAGCCTGAGTATAAGAATCATCTAACTGTGGCGACAACGGATACCTTGACAATGAACTACCATTGGACTTCAAAACAGAATCCAACTCGGCCAAAGTAAAATTCTGAATTTGATCTTCGGTTAAAATAAGATCTACAAAAAAATTGCAAAATTTAATAAAATTGTATTATTTAAAATATAAAGTTAGTAATAAATATCCAATCAGTTTTATAATATAAATTAAATTTTCACGTTTGCTATTGAGTAACTTCCTTCTCTTGATAAGAATATCCTCTAACAATAATTTCCAAGTAGCTTTCCAAATAATTTCTGGAGAGGTTATGCTACTACATAAAAGCATATGCAGAAAAGTCTGGCGCAGAAAAGATGATGTTGCCCATTGACTTGCACTTTGAAGTGCTTCAATATACTTTGAATCATCATCTAATAATCCCCTAGCAACACATGCTTTTTTGAAAGTGTTGTACACTACACCTTCCACTGTTCTGATATCCTCATAGCATGTTGGATCTCTAACCTTGTTAGGTAAAGTTCTCAAGAAAAATAACTCCTTAAGCGAAGGTGGAACATAATAAATTCTACCAACAGCAAATGTTTTCGTTTTCCTTTTGTTCCATGATTTTGCTTTTTTTATTGTATATATACTTGGAAGGAAATTCAGCATATGTGAGTTTTCTTGCTTTTGGGTCATGTTTATTTCGTTCCATCCAAGCAATAAACATAGACGGATCAATAGACTTTCGATTCAGAACACACTCGACCGGATCGTCATCTTTCCATACAAAAATTTGTTGATCCTTTTCATGGAATGATAGCTTCTCAACAAGAATAGATCGATTGTGGATTGGAAATGCCAAAATTCTCTAAGCTGCTTCGCAAACAGATATATACCTATGAATATAATTTATGAGTATACTTTAATTAACTAATAGTGAAGTTGAAAACATATAACAAATATATATTCAATATTAGGTTATTATTGAGTTACCTACAAATAAAATAAGACTTGATTTCATCCACATCTTCTTGGTCTAAATGAATCTCAGAATCTTCATATGGTGTCTCATTACCAACACCATAGTCATTAGATCTCTTGAGACCAAATGCTATTCTATCATGTCCCTTATGAATGTACTTAAGTAAGTACTTCACTGCAGATGACTGGTTACACCACTCAACATTGATATGAGCTCTATATCAAACTGACAACAATCTATTATGAGGAATCACATACCTATTAGCACACTTGAAATCATATTTCACAACAAATCGATTATTATCACGAGCTTCTAAACAGGATAACAATCTTCATCAACTGTTGTAGATTCATTAAATCATTTAGGATAAAACTTAGAGCATTTTCCTTCTTTCATACACGGAGAATTCATGTTAACAGAACCACATGGACCATGAATCATCATTTTTTTGACAACATCAAAATGTTCTTAAACTTCATCTCTATCAGGAACCTCAGCAGTAATTATCTTGTCAATGTCTTCAGCATTCGGGTACTTGTTGTTTTAATGCATAAACAAAAAAATATGTGCATGAAGAAGTCCTCTTTTCTCGAATTCTATAGTATACATGGCTAAAAATATAAATTTAAGAAGTTAATATTGCAAAATAAAATTACCATATAATTATTATTTAAACATAAATAATACACTATTTAAAATATAATGTAAAAATTTACAAAATTGTATATAATGCTTTGTATATAATAAAGTGATTGTAAAATGTACCTACAGCAGTTTTGCCAAATACATCATTATCACTGGTCAAATCATTTAACAGGTTGTCTAGCTTCATTTTAAATAATCTACAGATAATATCAGGCCTGTCCTCCGGACGTACACCTCTCTCTTGAAGAAATCTTGTTATTTCTGGCCATTTAGGGTTGCATGTAAATGTGATAAAAAGATCAAGAAATCCGAGATACTTACATATAGCCATTGCATCCATGTAATTTTGTCTCATGTATCTTTCACCACAAGTGAAAGAAGATGCTCCTAGAACCGTGATCAACCATCTCAACATCTCCTTGATCAGCTGCCTCTCTGACACTTGCATAAGTTCCAGAACGAAGCTTTGCTTGATTCCTCAAAAATTGCATGTTGTTAGACTCGATAGCTGTATAGCCATCAACCAGGAACTGCTGAAATAAACTTCTAGAACTAAGAAGAATTTTTGGCTCGTTATCCCTTTCTTGAATACAATATGCAAACCATTGCCTCAAGGTTATATTCTTTTGTTTTGTACCAGGCCTATCTGAAAAAATGTTCTCAATATCTAATCTCCAGCCATTTTCACATCTAGGACGTACAATAGGATACTGTAAAGGAAAATAACATGCATTTAGCTCACTAATTCTTTTTAGCTTGCCAGATTTCTGCTCTAACACAATATCTCTTTTATCCATGCCAAGAACAAAATCACCAACAACCAATGCAGCAACTTTGGGAGAAGTAGGATTATTGTATAAACGTCCATCTTTACCACGTGCGAGAGCAAAACAAAATGTAATGTCTCAGTATCTTCTTCTCTAAACCTTTCTTTGTATGTGTTGAACATTTTGACGTAAGGATTTACTGCCTTTCACATTTTACTAAGCATCTCAATAATATCCGTTCTCAAGCTATTAGAAGATTCATGACTGCTGTTGTCTCTGTTAGAACTGAAAATATACCGCTTACTAAAATCATATGATATATTTGTAAAATATTTAATAATTGCATAGTAAATTTTATAACAAAAAAAAAAATTACCAATAAGCTCTAAGTCTATTCATGACCTCATTAGAAGTATCATGAATATAAAGCTGCGAGAATTTCGGATGACCATTATCTGGAATCATACTTCCATAAGATGGTAATACTTACCATGGATTCTGTACATTCTTGGACCACGTCCTACATTGATTGAATGATCAATCTTGCCACCAAGAGAAGTAAAAGAAAACATCATGTTGTAGGTTCTTATGTTTTCTCGGAAATTTCGACTTCCTTCATCATTGTTGGTGATAAGATCAATTAACTCTTGTGGGGCAAGTTCTAATAGTGGCAATTTGACCTTTCCATGCATACAACAATCTTTAAATGACACTTTCCTAGAGTTTCTCTTCTTATGTAACCTCTCCCCATACCAATGAGCAGCACCACAATGTACACATTGTATACGGGATCTCCTTCGTCTACATATTCTGTTTGTCTTGTAAAAACTAATATAAGAATATTAAATAGTAAAGAAACATAATACATTTGAATTATACAAATGATATATATATATATATATAACCTTTTAAGGAATTTGAACTATGTTGAATATCCTCTATTGTTGTATGAGCATTAGGGATAGCATTACAATTACTTGTAGATTGTAAATTACTACCAATATTATTAGTAGAACTAACAATTTCTTCATGATCACTATTAGAAAAATATACTCCAAGTATATCATCTTCAGATTCTCCCTCAGTGATAAACTCGATAATGAATCTGTAAATATTATAAGTAGATTCAAATTTAAATAGTATTTTGATAAATTCTCTATGTGCAAAGTACATATTTTTTTACATAATAGATGTCTATTATATAATTGTACACACCTTCAAAATCACTTGAGAAACATTCTAGAGAAATGTTATAGCTATCATGAATGTTATTCGACATGTAACTCGATCCTGGAAACATTATAGTAGCGACGTCAATAGATAAGAATATTTATAAAATTGTTAACAAAACTAAAGTGTTACAAAAAGTTTTACCATTGTTGATCTTTTGAACAGATGAAGCTGCATTGTTTTAATAGAATTTGAGGCTTGAGAAAGCTGGGTTTGAAAGTTATATTGTTTACCAAACAATTCAGAAATTGAATCAGCATATAATCTATCTCAGTTGGTAGATTTCTTTTTACCTATATACAAAAAATTATGTTTTGATTAATGAATAAATGTCACAAAGAATATATTGAGTGATTAGTAAAAATAACAATTCCAGAAGGTAATAAAAAGTGAATACTTTCTAGAATTTTGAAGAACAATACTACGAGATGGATTAATGTGGGAGGATACAATATTTGTAACATCTCCCATGATAAGTGTGTTGCTATTTGATGATGTAGTGGTTTTTTGATGAGAATTAGCTGTAATTGGTAAATAAAAAATACAACAATTAACAATAGTAGCAATAATTGATTTAAAGGCAAGAATTTATCGAAATAAAGATGAATACCATTTTCTGAATTGTTTGTCTTCTGTTTCTTAGTAGTTCTTGAAGTGGCCATAGATGATTCATAGTTTGGAGGCTTTGTTTTTTTCATATCTATAGACAAAAAACTCATGGAATAGAATAAGATATTATAGCATATTATATAGACATCTGGTGAATAAAAAAACATGAAAACTAATACCTAGTACGTGCAGATATGAGAATAACTAAAATCTGATAAACTTAGAAAAAGATGATGACGATTGATAAGTTGTAAATGAACAAAGGAAAAGTTTGGGGTTTACTCATTCTGGTACAATATAATTAAAGGTTGTTACGGATTAAACCGTAATATACAGGGTTATAACTCATAAATATACAGGGTTTAATACCGTCTTTTTTTGAATGCCGACTTGCGACAAAACAATATTTTTAAAAACTTCTAGCTGGACCCAAAGGCTACCTATGTACCCAAAAGGGATCAAGCCAAGATGTAGTTTTCATTACATAACTAATGAAGTAGATAATAATACGTTAAGTGACGAATTTAGTTCATCGAGAAAGCGATTTGCTAGAAGTAGTATTGTTTAAGTTGATGGAATTCTAACATCGAGGAATTGGGATTCCTTCCATGCTGGCGATTTTGTAGATGCCCGGTTTGACGACTTTTTGGAAATAATGTATGGCTTTTCCCAATCGGCACCGAGTTTCCTGGCATTGAGTTCGGCCGTGTTTTTGAACACTTTTCTAAGTACAAAATCTTTGATAGCAAAGTGTCGTCCGCGTACTTTCTTGTTGTAGTACTTTGCGGCTTGCTGTTAATAATTTTGTACCCAGAGGAGGGCTTCTTCGCGTACCTCTTCCAAGTCATCAATGCTATTTTCCATAGCATTGTTATTTGTGTCTTCGCTCTCGGAAAGATGTTCCCAGCACAGAGTTGGTACTGCTATTTTTGATGGAGTCGTTGCTTCTATTTTCCGTGAGATAGAGAGAATGGAGTTCGCCCAGTAGATCACCGAGGTGTGGTCCGATGTGACCATAACACTCCTTCTAATTCGAAAGCCCAACTTCCCTTCTTTTCAGAAAGTCGCTTCTTTAGACCATCAAGGATATGTTTGTTTGTGGCCTCTGCCTAACCGTTACCTTGCGGGTTTTGCGGTGTTGATTTGCTCACTCAAACATTCCATCTGGCGCAAAAGTTAGTAAATTTGGCCAAGATGAATTGAGATCCGTTGTCCGTTACAATTTTGTATGAGAGACCATGTCGGCAGATGATGTTTTTCCATACGAATTTGATTACATCTCTATCCTTGATCTAGGAGTAAGCTTCTGCTTCGATCCACTTTGAGAAGTAGTCGGTCATTACAAGCATGAACCTCTTCTGTCGGGATGATGGTAATGGATAAGACATTATCGCTGATGTTAACTCCTTGGTTGAAGCGTAAATAATGTGCTCGTGCCTTTTGCACTTATCGCATCTGGCAGTGTACTCGGCACAGTCCTTGGACATGGTTGGCCAATAGTAGCCGAGTGTCCTAATCTTTTGAACGAGCGTTCTACCATTGTTGTGGTTTCTTCCTGCTCCATCATGCATTTTCTTGATGATTTTGTTGACTTTGTTGTCGTGAACGCATGTAAGCAAGACCCTGTTTGAACTTCTCTGATAAAGCTTTTTGTTGATTTGTGTGTAGAAAGCACACTTGGATTTCAGACAACGGGTAGCCCATCTGTCTTTTGGCATTTTGCTGTGGATGATATAGGCTAGGATTTCATCCTACTAGTCTACTTTTGGTTTGGTGTTATGTTCGACATCTGTCATCTTGCAATCAGAATCTTCTTGGACTTCATCTATTGCCGAAACTAGTTCCATATCTCCCTTTGGTAGGCTTATGCTTGGCCTATCTATGCTTTCTATCAAGATGATCCATCATTGGATGGGATCTGTTGTAGATGCAAGAGCGGCAAAGGCGGATCTGTTGTAGATGCGAGAGCGGCAAAGGTATCGCCAAATATGTTCTCGGACCTTAAGATTTTGTTGATTCAAAATCTCAACTCCTTGTTTATCTCCTTTACCACGCGGAGATAAGCTTCCATTCTGTCATTCTCTGTGTCGTACCCTCCGTTTACTTGATTGACGACGAGTTGGGAGTCACAGTAACAACTGATGTCAGTGGCTCCGACTTCTTTAGCCAATTTTATTCCTATAATTAACGCCTCGTGCTTTGCTTCGTTGTTTGAAGATGGGAATGTAAGTCGGAAATACTGTTCCAAGAGTTCTCCCATGGGGATTTCTAGCCTGATTCCTACTCCTAGGCCGTGTTGTAAAGAAGATCTGTCCACGTAGATCTTTCAGGTTTGGTTTTCTTCCAAGCCTAGAGGCTCTAGATCTGGTAATATCTCGATTATGAAGTCGGCTAGGACTTGTGACTTTGCGCTTGTACGTCCTTTGAATTCAATATCATACTCGCTCAGTTCAATTGCCCACTTCATTAGTCATCCTAACTGATTTGGACTATGTAGTATTGCTCGCAACGGGTGATTCGTTAACACTATGATGGTGTGCAATATAAGGGCGTAACTTCCTTGCAGAGGTAACCACTGCTAGCACAAGTTTCTTTGTGGTTAGATATCAAGACTCGGCTCTGTCCATTGACTTGTTGATATAAAATATTAGGTATTGAGTTCCTCTTTCATCTCAAACTAGTACACCACTAACTGCAGAGGTAAAAACCGCAATATACAAACATAATGGTTCACCGTGTTCTGGCTTAACGAGTATTGGTGGAGTTGAAAGATATTCTTTCAGTTCGGAGAAGGCATTCTCGCAACTTTTGTCTCATTTGAATTCTTTATTTCCGCGCAATAAGGTTTAGAAGGGGAGACATTTGTCCGCGCAATATGAAGCGATTTAGGGCAGCTATCCATCCCGTCAATCTCTGAACTTCTCGCTTATTCTTCAGAGAAGGTAGCTCTTAAATTGTCGTGACCTATTTTGGGTTTGCTTCGATTCCTTGTTTAGGGACTATGTATCCGAGGAATTCTCCTAATCTAACTCCAAAGGTGCACTTTTCCGGATTGAGTTTCATCTGATATTCATTCAGAGTTTTGAAGCAATAAGCCAAATTATACGTTGGATCAACGTATAGCATATGACTTGTGATTGCTGGATCAATTCCAGGCATATTGCTTGGTTTCCATGCGAACGTTGCTACGTTTTATTTGAGGAGACGTATCAGCTTTTCCTTGATGGGTTTGCTTAGATCGATTCAGATGCTCACGCACTGTGTCGGATCGGCCAAATCGATGTTGACAAGCTCGATAGTTGACTGATCGGGCTTCTCGGGAGCAGGAGGTTCTATAAGCGCTTTTCTCCTTACTAATGTTGTAACCATGCATGACTTGGTTCTTAACTTTAGTCCAGCGATGAAGCAATTTCTGATCATTTTCTCATCCCCCCTAAGTGTGTAGACTCCTTTGTTTGGCGGAATCTTAACGCATTGATGATAGCTTGACAGCACAACTTTCATCACGTGTATCCAAGGCGTTCCTAAGATTATGTTGTAGATGAGTGGTTTAGCTACAACAAGTAGCTTGATCCATCTCGTGAGTCTAGCAACTCGGATAGCTAATTTCACTATTCAGATCGCGTTGATTGTGCTTCCATCAAACGTAGTCAAGGTTCTATCCACGGCTTTAAGATGGACGTCTAGCAGTGCCATCCTATCGAGAGTCTCTTTGAAGATGAGATCTACTGAACTCCCAGTATCAATGAGAATTCACAAAACGTCATAGTCTGTAACTCGGAGTTTGAAGACTATAGGATCATTGTGTTTGAAGCTAACTCCTTTGACATCTTCCACGGTGAAAGTGATCACCGAGTATACAATATGCATGCATTCCTGGATGGACTCTTGGTTGAATGAGGCGACTACTTTTTGCTCATATTTTTTGATTGAGCGAATAGTATCATTGTAGAACTATAATCTGCCCATGATTACACCAACGATAACTCATGCATTGCTAGATCTGTCGTTGTCTCCTTCCGGATTTTGCCGCTTTGCTAATTCAGAAGTGTCAACCTTTAGGCTTGCCGACTTGAAGGCTGCTTCTTGTTGCTCAGCTTCTTTCTGCTTATGTGCTTTATACCTCTAGGTTTCTTCTTCCGAGACCTCCAATTCTCCTTTGCTGAATTTCACAACAAGGAATTCTTGCAGCTGTTTGCATTTCATGGTCAAATGAGCTGCCTTCTTGTGGAAACCATAATATTCATTCTAATTATAGGTGTTGTTGAACAATTTATCACAGGAGCTATTATCTCCTCGACTTGGAAAGCGGTCGCCGAGTTTGCCTTGCCTTTATTATGCTACCTAGGCTCGTAGTGCATCTCCTTTTGCTCTTTTACTGCCGAATTCTGCTGCACACTCTGGTTTTGTGAGAGGATTTGTTTTTCCTCTATGTATTATGCATGCCTAGCTGCCCTACATAAGGTGCCGGAGATCGTATTGGGCCTATTAACGAAAAGGTCATGTTTTAATGCCTCATTAGTCACCATTCCAGTTCGGAGGGCTTCAACTGTCATGTCATCATTGACCTTGGCCTTGGTCAGTATCTTTTTGAAGCGTCCGAGATATGAGATGACTCGGCGAGATGATTAAAGCTCTAGATTGACCCAGTGAGAAGCTTGGTGAACCATACCAAGGCGTCTCCGGTTAAGTTTTCTTCAAAGTCCTGGCAGTAGGCCATGTCTTCATTATCTACAATGTAGTTGATACCTTTCATCAAGATGTTGAAGGCGCTCATAAACTCCACGAGATCCGAGTACCCATCGTAAGAGGGGCATCAAAGTTACAGCCCTCTGTTTACTGAGACTCTCCGTAGTCGCAGTGCGAATGGCGAATTTTGCGCCTCAGCTAAGACCTTTCCTATCTCGGTGTTGAGCTAGTAGTTTAAATGAATGTAGATTTGATGTCGTCCATCATCTTTAATACGGTTGTAGCATCCAAAGTCACCTGGTTTTGCTGTCTTGAAGCGTTTGGTACAGCAGAGTGGTCATGTACCGAAGTGGTGACTGGTTGTGGACTTAGAAGGTCCTAGAATAGTGTTCTCTGAATACTAGCCAATGCATCCGCGCATGGTCTGCTAACTTGAGTAGTTGGGAGACTACTCTCATTCAAGCGGGATTTGAGCTGATCGAACCTCTCCGCGTTTCTTCAACCAGAAGCTTCCTGCTGTGCAATCAGGTTACGTACTAAAGTCCCTAGTGTCGGTGACCCCGGTGGTGGTAGTGGAAGGTCTTCACCCTCCCAAGTTTCTTGTCGATTCTTTTTCTGAGTTTGAGTTGTATCCATGGTCGATCCATCCGCTAGATCGGTGTGTTCTTGAGGGAGAGGTTCTCTCCTTTCTGGTGAGCTGATGGTGAGTTCTCCGTCCACCATGTCCTTAATCTCAGAGTTTCCTCTTACCTTCGTGAAGATGTTCTTCGATATCTTCCCCACAGACGGTGCTAACTGTTGGAACCAGTTTCAGCACATCGAGTACTAAAATGGTGCTTCCTAATTAATAGAGTGGGAGAGAATGGGCAAGGACTCTTGTAGATTTGAACGGGAGTAAGAGCTTAGTTAACTGAGTAATAAGACAGGTGAAGGTCAAATTGGTGTTCTTATTCAACTTCGAATGTCCAAAAGATGATCCTCCTTACGGAAGGATTGTGCCTCTATTTATTGTTTATAGAGGCAGTTTATATGTGTAGAAAATAAAAGAAGATTTACAAATCTTGTTGATAAGACTGAATCTATTAAGATTTATGCTAGATTTACGGAAGTTCTCCATATCGGAACAGAAAAACTTCCGTTTATTGTATGCTGATGTGTCATCCGACTTCCCTTCAGGTTTGTGGAACCTTCCCAGATGAGACATTTTGCCGAGTCGAATATCTTATCTGAGTTGAAGGCTTAGTGCTTGCAACTGGGTGGTTCTTTTATATTCAACCCGTTGTTTTGGTGGACCAAAATAGGATCTCGGATCTACCTCCAATAGTTACATACTAAAAAAATCTACATGATTACCAAGTCATAATGTCAAAACTAAGAATTTAATATTTGTTAATTTAATTTCATAAATTTTAATTTAATACTTCCTAATTACTTATATTTTGGTTATGTATACATATATTTCATCAAATTATTTTCAAATATTTTTTAAAATTTTGAGAATGAAATAAAATTAAGAAGTATAATTCATATAAAGTTTACAGCTCGGTATCACGAGTTTGCCGAAAAAAGGTCCCATCCTACTCTGACATCCAATCCATAAGTAGATTGATTAGGAGGCATATATTCTATCCATACCTCAATTCCATTCATTTAATATCCTCTTAGTGTCATTGACATAAGAGATATTGTGTGAATACTTTATATGAAATCTTCATTCGAGTAGATTTCTTTTTGTAGATTACACAAAGTTATAACTATAATTGTGCTTCTTACTTTTTGTTTGGTCTTGTAGGAGAATATTATAATTTCACTAATCTTTTGAATTAGTTTTGGCATATGACTAAAATTGAGGTCTAATTTTGTATTTGCAACCAATCTTTAGGTCCTTCTAGTAAAATCTCCCATAAAACTTATGAACATATTAAATATATTAACTTACTTTGATATGTTAATGTAATTAACTTAAGATAAACTTATTTTTAAGGATTCTTAATCTACCTAAAATTTGCATTATTGTTTTTAATTTAAAACCAAAAATTATAAATTTATATAGTATTTAAAATAATTAATACGTATAAGTTTATAGAAAATGTAAAAGTAATTTAAACTTTTAAATTCAGATAATTTGATATATGCCTTCTATTAATCCATTAGCATTAAAAATCTTCAAAATAACATTCTGAAAATAACATTTTATAATATATGGAAATTTGATATATGTATATATATATATATATATATATATATGAATTTCAAACAAATCTCATAATATTAAGAAAAATATATAACTATAACATGAAAATATTATATGTGTAGATTATCCTCTAAATTAATGAGGGTAAGAAGTATACGTATATTACAAAATATGAGTCAATATCTAAAATTAAATGCAGAAAATATTATATACACACATTATATATATATAATAAATGATAATTTTTTAATAGACTAACATACTTTTTAAGTGTTATATTACAAATTATGCTAATAAAATCTGTTTGTAGATTAGAGTGGCAATTTGACCTAAAAAAAAGATTATAGGGACAATAATTTTGTAATATTAATTTCTTTGGAGTATTTCTAACATCTATATATTGATTCAGACTCATTTATTACAATATCATTCTCATTTCTAAAATAAAGTTATTTTACTAAGTTAGTAATTCTAATCTTCATATTATATTTCCTACAGTTTATATTCTTTATGTAAACTAAATTTGCTATAACTTAATTGTCTTTCTTAATATAGAATTATAGTGTAACCATTAAATGACATTCAAATATATATAGGATACAAGATATGATTAAGTACATGATTAAGTGACACTCAAATTTATATAGGGTATAAGATATTTTATGTTTACTCGCTGTATAGAATTATTCAAATATTTGTTGACTTTCAAAAATATTGAAGATAGGAGATTTTTCATATTTATTCTTCCTATATATATGATTCGTAACAAGATATTTCTAAAATATTTAACTAAAGCTAAACCTAATAATCGAATGTGTTGGTCAAGCTAACTGATTGACAAAGTGAATAAAAACTCATCTTTCTTCGAAACAATTGTATATTCATAATATCTTTTAACAATATTTTTCTTTGAAGTTCTACAAAAAATAGAGAATATAAATCAAATTCTTACCTTTGTGGAATGCTTTGAATTTGGTGAAACTTTTCTATATCAATGCTAATAATATTTTGACCTGAATATATTTTGGGGATTTTCAAAAATACCCCTATTGACATGTACTCTTTTCAAAACCTATTATTTCTTTCAAAAATTGGGAGAGAGAAATGGTCATTAGGGGGTATGTTTTGAAAAATGGCATTTTAAAAAGGGTATTTTTAGTAATTCCCCATATATTTTTAAGATGATAAAATCCATTACATTTCACATAAAAAATTTATTCGTAAGTTAGAATTAAGGGAAAATGACTTAAATGACTCAAGATCCCATTTTGAATGCAAAAATATATCCCATTTGTTTTTTTCTTCAAAAGTAACCTCCAAAGGTAGTGGATTTATAATTTTACCCTTAATGACCAAACAAAAAACTTGAATACGTAATTACCTCTATATCCTTTTGCGCTATACGAGACTTCAGTCTGAAGTCTCCTCACGAAGACTTCATGGTGAAGTCTCCTC
>OVBA01006845.1:0-16025 GCA_900406435.1 Lepidium aucheri
TTATCTATGTGAATACTTTTATAATAATTTAAAATATTTTCTAATTAATTGTTATGTATATATTTTAGAGTGATAACAAAATAGCCCCAGAACACTCCAGTAGAAACAAATATAGCTCATGTGGGATCCTGGGCCCACAAGGTGGGACCATTACCAAACAAACTCTATGATATATGTTTTTTTCATCAAAAAAAATATTTTAGGATGATAAAATTTGCTATAATGTAAAAAAGAATGAATTGGTTTCTAAATTCAAAAAATTTATTGAACAATGAAGTACTAAAATCATTACAAACCTACAAGTTTCTCCTACAAGTCGAGCTTACCGTATTTTTACTCATAACTTCAAGTTCTCTTTCATGTACACAACCACTACCAACAAATCCTCTACCAGATTATATGTTCGGATTAAAATTGTTTGTTTACCCTGAACTATTGAAAGATGACTTAAAAAAATCTATCTTATACGTAACTAATATTTTTTTATTAAAAATATTATTTTTGATTGTAAGTATTGATTATTAAAAATAGTTAATTATATATAAAAGACATTTATATCTTACAAATTTTATATACAATCAAAATTTTATTAAATATATTTATTAAAATATGTATATATTTTTTCTTATTATAAGTATTAATTATTAAAAATAAGTATATTTGTTATATATGTATAAGACATAAAAACGGAAAATCTATAATCTCAATATAAATATGCAGAAAATAAATCAATTTTTTACAAAATATTACTTATATATGGAAGACATACATAAATATATTTTTTAATTATAAGATAACAAAACCAATAACTAATGTTGTGGGTATTTATAAAAACTAAATAACTTATGATATCAACTTTTAAGTTTTCAAAAACTAAAAATTATATTAATTATATTAAATATCAGTTTTGTTAATCTACAAATACATATCAATAAGATGATTATACATACATTTATATTAGTATATATTTGCTGAATTAATTAAATATTAATAAATAAAAATATGTGTCAAATTGATACAATAAAACAAAAATATGCATGAATCTACAAACTTAAATGAATACGTGTTTAACATATGTATATATATATATATATATGTATTAGTATATACTTGATAAATTACTTATGATATTAATAAACAAAAATATGTGTTCTATCAATAATGTATAGCAAAATTAAACAGATCTTAAAACCTAAATAAATACAGGGTCAAAACTCTAAATAAATACGGGTCTAAAAATTAAGTTATAAACGAGTGTAAACACCCATGATCATTTATTAACATTCTGGAAATTTTGATAGAGATGTATATATTTAGACGTTAAAATAGACGAGAGATTTGTGATTTTCTCTAAACAAGTGTTTTGGTGTGAGATGATATCCAAAGCTTTGTGCATTCTTTTGCGAATGTTCTCCATCATCTCTCTTATAGACTTAATCTCATTCTCAGCCTTCTCCATCTTTCTTTCCCTTGATTCTTTCTTTTTTCTTTTCTCCAAAACATCTTTCCTCTTTTCTTCATCTTTTCCCTATAATTAAATTACGGAAAGATCTAAATCAGAACTAGTATTTCTCTTAACCGGATTAACCTTCGGTTATCAAATCCGGTTATACCTGAATTTCACTGCGTAAGTCCTTGGTAGAAGGTAATAAATTCCATAGAGTGGCCTTCGGAGGGGCATTAGCAAACACTTGATTTCTCATATATTCAAGTTCCTTAAGCTTTCTCTTACATATTTCTCCATCGGTTGTGGTTTTGTCAATTGAATTTGGCCGAAAATACATTGAACAATGCAAGTTCCACATCTGCACTATATAAAATAAACAGATTTACATATAAAAATCAAAACCGTACCAAATCGATCTGTATTTAACAAATAAATAAGACCCGGAGTAATTAATATTGAAAAATCGAGACAAACTAACAGTTGTAACACATTGACACGTAATTTGTTTCTCGAGATGCTCAACAGAGAAACCAGAGTCTATATCCTTATCTGGATGAAACATCTTAAGGAGACGTCTCTCACCACCCATGCAATGTGTCTTGTGTAACATTTGATATTCAGATTCTGTAACATATTCGGAAAAAAAAAAAAAAAAAAAAAAATTNATTTGACATCAATGATGTATGTATATGTGATGAGGGCAGTGGGTAATTAGATATTCTAACATGAGTATTAATTTCTCGTTTCCCAGACGAAAATGATATAACAGTCTTCTTGTCACGATACGCGTTATTGGCAAAAGTTCGTTTGTCTAGCTCCATTTTATTGTGGCAATTCGATCCAAAATCCACCACTGACTCGTCATTCTCTCTCCGTCTAGATTGCATTTTGTATTCAATCGTGAGATGTACTGTTTTTGAAGAAGCTGTGCTTCAGATAAACATTCACCACCTTTGTTAATTTATTCTACTTACAATCATATATGTATAATAGAGAGGTAGCAATTAATTTTACATACCGTTTTCTTAATGAGTTCGTTTTCGAGTTGAAGCATTTGTTGTCGCATCTCTTCTACAATCTTCTCGTTCTCTTTTATTGCCGTCACATAGTCTAATTGAATCCTCTTAAGTCCAACAAGATCTTGATCTCTAATTACATTGCGATTCATTTTTTTTCTTCTGCTCTTTGCCACCTCCATAGATAACGCCTTGGTAAAAATGATCAACTTGACAAACTCAAAGAAAGTTGCTTGAGTTTATAAATGCAAAGTGTTAATACCTTCATGTTTCTCTATACAAGTTTAGTATTCTATTTTGGTTTGCACTCCAAGAAAGTTGACCATTTCCCACACCTTTCTCTATTATCATACTTTAATTCATATTTTATAGTATAGTATATTGTAACAGTCTTATGATCACAACTCATAAATATATAATTTGACATAATTGAATATGTTGTATTTTGAAAATAAAAATAAATAAAGACACTTAAATTTCATACAATTATGGAGCAATCCTCGTGTGAAGCCCCATGGTGCTAATATGAAGTTTTTTGAGCCAAAAGAAATCATAGAAATTTGTAGTCAGAAAATAAAATAAAATATGACTAGTTGGGGATATGTCCTTCATGCAAAATTTGTATCATTACGAGTTAACTTATTAAGCACTCGTAATAAGAAAAAATAACTTTTTCCGTGGGAAAAAAATCATGTACAATCAAACCTTATTATGTCAAAATTACTAATGGAATTGCTTGTTCCTTCCTTCAAAATATCTTTGAAAACATGTAAGCGGTGAATATGAATACAACCTTGCATGACCATTGACTACAAGGATGGGAAGTAACATTTAGAAATACATTTCGTATTTAAGTAGTTCATTTTACATTAGTCGTGGTAGTTATTATGCCTTTTCATCAGGGAGCAACTAATGTACCTCATATTTATCGATTTTTAACTCATTAATTCACATGTTTTTAGAGTCTTTGTTAGTGTTTTAGAATCTTGGCAAGTACAAAACAAGATAAACTCGGATTATGCACTCAAAAATGGATTAGAGCAACTTGGAGCAATTCTGGCATACGTGTTTACAACCTATCAAGATCGATCGATCTGCATCTGAATTGATTGAACCCTTTCAGCATCAGAAGATGCACCCGAGCTGAAGATCGACCAATCCCATTTGAATGATCGATCTCCTTGCCACTAAATATGCGCCCGACCTAAGGATCAAACTTGCATCCTAGGATCAACCAATCCTGCCCTCTGAGTGATTTGCGCCCCACTTGGAGATTGACAGTTATCACTAAGATTGACCTTTAAAATTCAGATCGATCGACCTGCATTTAGATCGATTGATCCTCGAGGCTACGAAGAAAAACTAAGATTTTATTATTTTGTACCAATGAATTTTTAGACCTATATAATTAGTTTTTTTTCAATTTTAGATCATATTCTAAGCACACTCTTATGGCTGAGAACTCTTGTAAGCTTGGAAGAAGAATTCATCCTCAGCATTGAGAAGTTTTTGAAATCCTTAGTTTAATTTTGCAATCTATTATGTTTTCGTCTTCATTTATTGCTATGTCAACTTTGGTCATGTCTGAGTAGTCACTTTATCAGGTTTAATGATTTATAGGGATTTAGGAATCATGAATTAGGAACAAATAGGGTTCGATCTTGTGTGTACTCCATCTAAGACTGTGTTTAATGCTTAGATTAACCTGATCACCTATTTGATGATCTTAGGTTTTTTAATTTTCCAAAAGCTTGGTAGATGCCTGAACTAGCTCAGATGAGCAATTAGTCCTTAACCAACAAAATTTGATGTTAAGGCTAGTTGTAGACCTATCGGACCAAACGATAGTTTAGGATTCTAGGTTGTTAGACATAGTAGTTGATAACACGATAGTGGGATTGCTAAACATTTATGTCTGAGTCAAGAATTGGTTAAACATAGGACCTGAATAGTTTCCTGATTTGATTTCCTATTTTCTGATGAATTCATGATGCTTGATACTTTTAATATTGAATTTACATCGTTTAATAGATTAAGTTGTTAGTTACAATCACTCTTTACATTGTTTTGATTTAGCTTGAAATTAGAATTAAGTAATCTACAGTGCAATCCTTGGTTCTCGTGGCTTCGATTCCTAAATACTACACTGATTTGATGTGCACTTGCAATAGGTAGTTAGTGTTAAAACATGAGTACATCAAGTTTTTGGCATTGCTTTCGGGGACCAATTAGTTTCCTTTTGATTATGATTCGAGTTCTACTCCAAATCTTTTTACTTACGTTTTCATTTTTGTTTCTTTTTCTTTTTTTTCAGGTTAATGGTTAGAAGAAGCCAAGTCTCTGAAGACCTTCTGAATTTTGATAACGAGAAACTTACTAGAGTTGAGCATGAGAACAAAAGGGCTAAAGCAATGAGTCAACTTCCTAAAGATCCAATTACTCTGGAAACGAATCAACATGTTCAAGATAAAGCAGCTACACTGCAACAACTACAAAGGGAAATCACTTAGCTTAGGCGGCTACAAGAGCAGCCTCAGCACTGGGCCATAGGTGATCTGGACACATCACATTTGTAGTACAAGAAATAGATCAGCCATTCGCCCTCCACCAATTTAGATGCAAGAATATGAGATCAAGCCTCATCTTATTGGATTGCTAAAGCAGTATGTCTTCAACGGTTTACCAGGAGAGAATCCGATGGATCACATCGAGAATTTTGAGGACATGTGCAACACGACAAGCTCAAACGGAGTCCCTGCAGACAATCTGAAGTGCAAGCTTTTTCACCATTCACTTTCAGACAAAGCTTTTAGATGGTTGATGTATTTACCTCCATGATCGCTCACTACATGGGAAGCGGTCAGAGCTGCTTTTCTGAACCAATTTTATACCAAGTCCAAGACTGCCGCATTGAGAAACAAGATCATAACTTTTCAGCAATGTTGTGGTGAGTCCTTCAATGAAGCTTGGGAATGGTTTGGAGAGTATCAACGAGATTGTCCACATCATGGATACACTAAAGAGCAAGTTTTGAGCATCTTTTATGGTGGTATCGAGTGGGATTACAAGAACTCTCTTAATGCAATAAGAAATGGAGATTTCATGACTAACATAAGAGATGAATCTTTCATTCTTATCGAGAATCTAGCTACTATTTTTGGTAATCATTGTCCACAGTATGATCAAAGCCAAAGAGTCAACAGTGTGGAGACACAAAAAATCGAGGAGCTTACTGAGAAGCTCGATTTGCTTATCAAAGCAAGCTAGTCCAACCAGATGGAAGTACAATAGTGCGATGATGTTGGAGAGGTTGCTTATGTGCAGGAGAATTCAGACGTGTCTGAAGAACAAAAAGAGGTCAATTATGTGAACTGGCAGAACAAGGAGCCGAATCAGTCTTACTTATCTTACAGGAGCACCAATGTTAAGAATCTTCAGAACTTAGTTTTCCACCTCTAGTGATGCCTCAAGGATCACCTTTTCAGGGAAAACCGTTTGTGTCAAGCCAAGGTCAAAGGTGGAACAACCAAAGACCCTATGTGCAGAATTGGAGAAATAAGAACTGGCAAAAACCATTCAAACCCTTTCAGCAAACAGCACCTCAAAAGCAACAAGCTCAAGCAAGCTCCTCAGATACTTGCAATGATGAGATCAAGGCTTTGATCCAACAGCTTGCACAAGAGCAATAGAAGACTACTAGAGAGCTTAATGCTAAGGTTGATGGCATGTACAATGACCTCAATAACAAATTCGATATAGTGTCTGCATACTTGAAGAAACTAGACACATAGGTAGCTCTAATTGTAGAGGTGATGAGAAGGCCTCTAGGACTCTTCTAGGGAAGTTCGAGAAGAATCCTAAGGAATCGTGCCATGTGATTAAGGTTAATTCTGATGATAGAAATGAGATGCTCACATCTACTAAGGGTGGCGATTCAGGGAAGTATAAGCCTCCAATCCTATTCCCAAGACAACTCACTAAGTTGGATGATAAAGGTGAGTTTATGATTCCTTCTGCTCTTGGAAAGCTGATGTTTAATGATGCACTTTATGATTCTGGAGCAAGTGTGAATCTGATGTCTTTGGAGACAATGAAGAAGCTAGGAATAAAGCTTATGCATGACCATAATGCTTCCATCTCTTTTGGAGATGCCTCTTCTAAGTGCCCACATGGAAGATTAGTTGATTTTCCACTTCAGACTTTACTGTGGTTGAGATGGCACGAGATGGAGCAGTTCCCATACTCTTGAGAAAACCTTTTTCGAACACTATTGGGGCTAAGATTGACTTCCCAAACAAGATTGTAGTCTTGGAAAATGTTGATAAGAGGATTTCATATCCAATTTCGGCACCAAGTAACAGTCTTTGTGGAATGATCAGACCAATTAAGAGTGTTTCAAGGTCTGAAGTTGTGGATTGGATGTTGTCCATGTTTGATGAGTTGTTTGGTTGTGAGTCAGATGAAGAGGAATATATTCATCGTGAACTTGCAGAGGATTTAATGGATTATCATGACACTCTAGACTTAGATCCTCCAGCTTGGAATAGGAAGTCCGAGACCCTTCACTTCTAGGAGGTGCAACCTGATGGTATTGTAGTGTTGCTAAACACAGATGCTGAGTTTCATAGCAAGGATCCACACATGAAGCAGTTCATCTTGGATGATCGCTTGACTAAGGGAGGAACAACACCTTCTAAGAGTCCATTTGCCACTTATAGGGCACTCAAGTCAAGCTAAAAGACTTTAAATAAGTGCTGAGTGGGAGGCAATCCACTAGTAGGTATCATTTAGTTTTTACATTTTCCTAGTTTGAGTTTATTTTTTTTTTGGTTTTAATCTTCATCCCTCTCTGAGCAATGAGGTAGAAGTGGGGACGAGAGCAAGAATGTATAACCTAAAAAAACTTTTGGATGGTAGTTAGGCAAATCATTTTTTTGCACTCAGAAGCTAGGGTGAAAACGGCCAAGGCAAGCGCACAAAAGAAGGCGTTAATTGGAAAAGAGAGAGTCCAAGTGAATGAATAAGATCAAGAAGCTGGTAAGGAAATGGAAAAATAATGTTGTAAAGTAAAGATTCGAGCCGAACAAATATTCTGGAAGCACATCCTTCAACGAAGTAGGCAGGCGAAGATCAATGGAGCTAGGAATTTTGTGACAAGAATGGAATTCTTCTAGGGCTTTGATGGTTAACGACTTGATTCGTGACCAGAAGCACGATCCGAACCTCCAGCGTCACCAATACAGAGACGAGATTCCAATTTAACCAAAGTATCGGGACTGTCATTCTCACAATATGACGACATATTAAAAGATGAAAAAATAGGAGCAAACCAAGACGAAGAAAGAAGCAGTTTCAAGAAATACAGTAAATGACAGAAACTAAAATGAAGAAGGCTTAAGTAGGCATTGGGCGGAAAATCGATCGGTTCAGCTACCAAGGTATGTGCAAGTAAGAGAGAAGTAGGTAATTATAGGTGACGTAAGAGAGAAGAAAGAGAGACAATTACCTTGGGAATAATAAACGATGGTTAAATGATATGACTACCTGAGCAGCGAGAGAGAACGTGAAAACATAGGGGAATCTAGTTTAAGCACCATTATTTATAGGCTAAGATACGATAAGATTGACCTAAAAGTCTTGACGGATAAATTCAAATCAAACGAGCTTTCGAAATTCAAAAGTCTAAAGCAAAATCACAAAACGATGAACAAGGAAATATTATAATAACATCCCTAGTGAATTCACTAGGAAAGCTGGGGGAAAATTTTGATACTAGGGCCATTAAGCAAGTGGATCTTGGATTAAGTGGAAGGGTGAACGAGATCAGGCCTCGTAAGAATGATTTATGAGCCACAAGTCCAAGAAGAGGAAGAATCACGTTCCAAATGGAAATAGATGCAACATGACGTAGCGCAAGGAATGAAGATTACTACAAAGAGCGAATTGATTAGACATAATAGAAAAGCCGAATTCAAGTGACAGACTATAAAAGAGAAGTCACATGAACAAGAAAGATACGTAGAAAAAAAAGACCTAGAAACTAGAATTGACAAACCTCTTTTGTTAATCTTTCAATAAAATTAGTTTGTTAATCTCTTTTCTTTCTAATTCGTTAGCTCATAATTTGTTTAACCCTGATTGATTGATCATGCATCATCAAACACCATTTTCTATTTGAGTTCGATTTTGATTTGAAGCATTTGTCGTTGCATCTCTTCTACAATCTCCTCTTTCTCTTCTATTGCTGTCGCATAGTGGTGTTGATTCCTCTTACGTCCAACAAGATCTTGATCTCTAATTACATTGCAATTCATTTTCTTTTTCTACTCTTTGACACCTCCATACACAATAAGAAATGGGCCCAAAAACCGACCGAATATTTGATCGATAAATGATTGGTATTGACCCAACAAAGACATAATGCTGGTCGGAAACAGACAAAAATTTCACTTGGGAAGAGATCCACTCAACTCACTTGAGAAGAGATCGACCAGCTCGTTATTGAGGTAATTGTAAACTAATTTGAATTGCTTAATTAACTCACTGTTTATTTAAATTACTTAAGTTTTACATTTATTTTGGGCAGTCGACTCCTCATATTAAAGGTCGTCTGTACAGCCTCGGGATCTCGTTACTTTTGATAGTGTGCAGATTTGTTCCTCCCAAAGCAATTTTTCTCATCAAGAACAGGAGGAATTGGTTGAGTTGTGAATTTTGCACCGGGATTTACAAGAGGAGGTCCGGGAGATGCGAGAGTACTAGAAAAAGCAAATGGAAGAAATGGCACAACTGAGAGATGTTTCAAAGTTTTTCATATGTTGGACTATCAGCCTCGTAACGACTTTTGGATGATTAAATTTAGTTTCGAAAAAATATTACTTATGTACTAAATATTTATTTTATTTATAGTATACTTTTAATTAAATTTTAAAATCTTTTCAACTTATTTTAATACGAAAAATATGGTCAGAAATTTTCTACTGTTTCTAACCGGTGACGTTTATTCTAATATTTATTTTAATGCAAAAAAATCTGATCAGAAATGGTCGAATTTTTTTTGACCTTTTTCGACTGGACCGGTTTTTGATCGGAACTGACCCCGATGAGAAACAATCAGAAATTTCCAACCATTTTCGACCAAAAATAGTTTTCTGACCATGTGAAACTAATGACCCAAACTAATCGGAAACAGTCAAAAATATTTTTTTTTTTTTACTGTTTCTCACTAAATTTAGCGTCAGAATCCGCATAGCTTTCTTGTAGTTATATATATCACCTTGGTTTTGGAAAAATGTATACAAACCTAAAGAAAGTTGCTTGAGTTTTTAAATGTAGAGTGTTGTTGAGAGTTCATGGTTTCTCTATGCAATTTCAATATTCTCTGTTCTGGAACTTGGTTTTGCACTCCAAGAAAGTTGACCATTTGCCACTTTTCTCTATTATCATAGTTTAATTCATACTATATTAAAGCGTTTGGTAATAGTCTTACGATCACAACTCACAAAATACATTGTTTCATATATAATTGAATGTGTTGTATTTATTGAAATAAAATGAATAAAGTCTTGGCTAGCTTCCATACAAATACGGCGCAATCTTCATGAGAGGCTCGAGAGTGCTCACATGAAACTTCCTTGCGAAAAGAAAACACATATTCGTCACCTCACCTTCGTAGCTACAATTCCACCCAAACCGTATCCGATCCAAAAACTCGACCCGGATATCTTTCTTCACGAACCTCGCTGGATGGGACCCACCTCTTGACCAATCCACCCAAGTCACGCTCCGGTTCGAATTCATCTTTGGGCAGATCTTGTTAATTAACGTCGGAAGATAATGCTCGTCGATGTAACACGGCGGCCGGCAATGAGCCTTAAATACGGCGTAGTACCGGTGATCAGAGACGATCTCGGCGGCGACTCTACGTGAGATCTCGAACCATTGGTTTCCTTTCCGCCAATCAGAGAGCGACACGTGTGGGAGCATTTTGGGGGTGTAACGGCCTCGGCCCATAGGCCTTGGATCGTCGAATGAGCCCAGGAAAGAGCGAGTGGAGCGCGTGAGGTAACTATAGATTGTAGTGAAGTTGAAGAGAGGAATGCAAGTCTCGGAGAGAAGAACGAAGTGTGCGTTGGAAGGTTCTAGAAGCGCGTGTGATAAAAGACGCTTCTCTGCATCCATCATTGACGATTTTCCCCACTCCACGGCCTGCAATTGTTTACATTTTGTCAAAATATCGGAATGTTATGTAGGTTAAACCGAAATATCGAACTAAACCAAAATTAAACCAAAATATTTATTATTGAACAAAGTAGAAGAAAATAGTAAAAAACAATCATACCTTGCTTGGTATCCGTTTGTTGTAAAACACTGAAGATTTCGGCAACTCTTTAATGAACTCCGGCGAAGTATGAACATAAATGGAATAAAACTCTTGGTGACCTTTAAAAAAGATTTCCCAAAGAGGAGACAACGGTAAATCCCACCTCGTAATAAACATGAAAGCAACCTTTGTATGAGTCCCATTCACTATCATGTCGTCACGTGGCGCCGTCGTAGCTCGCCACATCAGCTCTTCGTCATCCACGTCATCACCAAACGTTGGAGGAGGAAGAGTTGGAGGATTGGCAGAAGGAGAAGTGAGAGGACTTGAGGAGAGCGTGTGGTGATCTTCGACGAAGAAGAGGGATGTTTGGAGGCGCTGGTTAAGGTAAAGAGCGAGGAGGATGACGAGAGAGGAGATGGAGGAGAAGAAGACGACGGTGCCAAGGATGTGAATGTATCGGAGACTCATCGCTTCTTTCTTCATCCGTAAGTTGACTTCTTTAACAAAGGCTGTCATCTTTTGCTTCTTCATTCTACTCTTAATTATTCAATTTTGTTGTTCTCCGTACATCTTTCAAGTCCGCTTTCCCTTTATATGTGTACTATATGGTTCGTCTATATATTGCATAAAGATGTTGTGTGTGTGCAAAGTGATGCTTAGAATATTTTAAAATAAGATGACCGTTTTGGCCACAAAATGAGCCATAAGAAGGGATCCAAAGTTTTAAATAACTAGTGATGTTGATTGCAATGATTAATAAGAAAATAATAATAATAAAATAATAATAATAAATAGAAGAGAATCAGAGCTGACCGTTCATCTTCTCTCTCATTTAGATCTAGTTTTCTTCGCTCGCTTCTATTGGGGTCGACGGCCGGTGGCTCCAACAGCACCGATGTCAACCCTTCACTGCTCAGTCTCCCCTTGTTAGAAGTTTGGGATCAGTTTATAGATCTCGTCTGTGTGTAGTACTTTTGTGGTGAAGATTGGCTTGGTGAGGTTTAATTTCCTTTGTCAGTGATGAGGCTCACGTCGGTTGTGTCGGTCTGAGTCGCCGGTTTTTGGCCGCCGGTAAGAATCGTGAGTCTCTGGTGCTCCTCTCTTGCCTCGTTGCTTTTTGGAGCACGTTTTCCAAGAAGGGTCTATCGGAACTCCGTCCTTGTTATGTGTGGGGATCTGGCTGGTCTTTAGCTTTGTCCTCTGGCAAGGCCTCTCTCATCCGCGTTGGTATCTTTTCAGCTCTCTTCTCCTTGTCGTGTTGCTGCCTTCTGTTCGAGGCGTTAATCTGGTAACTAAGTTAGGGTTGATGCTTAGTTTGGTCCTTAAGATTTGATTAGTTGTATATGCTCTCTCCCTTGAATCTTTATTGTATCTTTGTTCGGTTTTGATCTGGTGCGGATTTTTTAGGAGTCCAACTTCCATCGTTTATTGATTGGCTCGCTCTTTGTCTCTACTTAAAGACCGTGATCGTGGTCTGGTCTTATGTTTGGCTTCACTACAAGAAAACTTGCAATATGAGACTGTGAAATCAGTCTCAAATCAGTCTCACTTTGCTCATGTGAGACTGATGTGCAACTGATAGAAATCTGTCTCAAAAGGCGAATCGCTCTTTTTTTAGTCACAGATTAGTCGCACATTTGTGACTGAACTGGGACGCGTGTTTTCAGTCATAATGTGCGACTGCATTTGCAACTAAATAACCAGTCTCAATGTGCGACTAATCTGAGACTCCGTAAACAGTAACAAACATGAGTCGCACATCAGTCTCATATTTCAGTCGCAAATTAGTCTCAAACCACAGTCATACATCAGTCTCAAAACTCAGTTGCAGATCAGTCTCGAAATTTAGTCGCATATTAGTCTCAAATTGAAGTTGCAGATCAGTCTCAAAATACAGACGCAGATCAGTCTCAAAATACAGTCGCAGATCAGTCTCAAACATCAGTCGCAGATCAGTCTCAAAACTCAGTCGCATATCAGTCTCAAAACTCAGTCGTAGATCAGTCTCAAAAATTAGTCGCAGATCAGTCTCAAATTGTAGTCATAGATTAGTATCAAATTGCAATCTCACTTTTCATTTTTAATGTATTTTATTTTAATTTTTAATGGTTTAATATCAAAATAATATTAAAATTTTTGATAGAATAAAAATTTTAAATAAAATATATATACGAAAGACGAAAACCGATTAGCACTGAAATGTCATAGTCGAAAACATAAAATTCGAAAATAAACGTGAAAACAAATCAAAGTTGGTCATTAGAGAATTGGTCAGGAGGTCTGGTAGCAGAAGAAGATCCTGAACCATCATGTCGTGGTGGAGGAGGAGCCATCGAAGCCAAGTGAGGTGGAAAAGGCGGTAGTGCCTGCTGAAGATACTGTAGGAGCTCACGGTTCTGCTGTGTCAAGTAACTGATGTTATCCTTGTAACTCCCCATCTCTTGCTGCACGTCTTGCTTGTAAGCTGCCATCTGATGCTGCAACTCTGAAATTGTGTCCTTGACAGTCGTCTCAGCGATTGCCTTTCTCTTGCCAGAACAATACTTGGAGCCGAGACTACCTAATCCGTACACGTTACCTCTACGATCAGGCAACGTAGACTTAAAAAAAATAAAAGATGTTAACAATTTAAATAATGAAATAAATTTTAAAAACTGTAAAAAAACTTTTATAAAAAATACCTGAAGAAAAAGTTCGTCCTCTTGCTCTGGAGTGAGTTGTATCGTTTGAGAAACACTATCTGATAGATCAGTGTTGCTGTCTATCTGGGATTGGATGAACTCACTACGCTTCTGGTTATAAGTGTCATCAATTTTTTTTGCCTTCAGATCCACAAAGCTCCCATCTGAAGAACTAGTTTGACTCTTATTAAAGACTTCACTGATAGTAGCAGGTCGATGCAATTCATCCTCCTGAAAAAAAAAATATTATATAATAAAAAATTTCAAAATTTCAAAATTATGTGAAATAGAAAAACTTACAAGTTCACATTGAACACGGTAGTAACTCTTCTGTCCAGACACATGCTTATGCGGTCCGCAGCCGTCATGATCAGAATTACGTGCGGCTCGGGTTTTATCGCTCTTCGTCTGGGCTTCTTCTATAGCTCAATGCTCACATAGCTTCTCGTCAACGTCACTGTTCATCCAACGAGGACCTTTACCTTTCGTTTTGATCTGAGTGGTAATTCTCTTCAACCGCTTCACACCGACTTGGTCAAACTCGTGGCGAACGGTTTGTGTAATAGACGGGTTCCAGTAGTAAATTTGCTACATATAATTTAAATAAAAAAATATCTTAATAAATAAAAATTTTAAATTCACATTAAAAAAATTAGAACTTACCGCGAATTTTACGAAGAACTGATCTCGCACATCCAGAGGAGTATTGGTCCAACTCAAATATTTATCTTTATATCTGGCCCTAATTATATCCGAGATATGTCTCAAAATTTCTTACTTGCGGTCTCGATCAAAACTACAAAAATTTAAACAAAATGTTTTAGTAATAATTCATAAAAATTCATAATAATTTTATTAAAATCTAATAAAAATTCACTTAAAATGTTATAAAAATCTAATAAAAAACTAAAAAATTTAATATAATTCAAAAAATGTAAACAAAATGTACAAAATATTTTTAAAATCATTGAAAAAACTTTAATAATTCATAAAAATATTTTAAATATCCAAAAAACCTTATACAAAATTTCCAAAAACTCTACAAAAATTTAAAAAGCCAATTATCATTCTAAAAATTCATATAAAATCACAAATCTACCAATTCTAAATTCCAAATCTACCAATTAAATTCCAAATCAACCAATTCTAAATTCTATCAACATATTCTACCACATAATTCAACCTAATCTATACCATTTCAACCAATACTTTAAAAATAATCGAAAAAAATATGAATTTTTTTTACCAAATGGTTCTTTCATTGCCAAATGGATCCAACTTAGGTAAATTCCTTGCTCTTTATGCACTGAAGAAGGTCCTCTAGAGTGAATTGAAGCGGTTCATGCTCTTGTTGTGAAGAAAAAGCTTCATCATGTGTTTGGAAATTTTGGAGCCACTCGATTCCATGATGAAGGAGACATGGCTGGCGGCGTAAAACCATACGAACCACCGGCGGTAGGTCGAACCATTGGGAGTCTCGCTGGAGGAACCGCCGATGAAGTTGAGTGGTCACTCACTCCTCCTCCTCTTCCCGATCTTCCTCCTCCTCCTCTCCCAAATCTAGATCGGCCTGGTTGAGACATTTAGTTGAGTTTAAGGAAAGAAATCGTGCTTGATTTCAGAGAAAAATCAATAGAAGAAGATGGGTTTAAGGGTGATGTGCGATGTCATAAGGAAGAAGATGGTGATATAACCGATGTCTACGACTGTTAAACAGTCTCAAAATAGTCACAAAATCATTTGCAACTACAAAACAGTCTCAATTTAGTCGCATAGATTTAACAAAAATATGCCCGCGTGATTGAAAATTTTTTGTGGAAAAAAACCCGGTAATATTGTGCGACTGAAGTGTGACTGCATGACCATATCAGTCGCAGTTCAGTCGCAACATGAAGTTAAAAAAAATTAAAAAGTTGGGATTTGAACCCGTAACGTGTGGCTTTTGTGGTAGTCCGCTAGCCACTAGGCTATCGGATTCTTTCGAGCATTGAACGAAGCTATTAATATATATTAGGTAATACTCATATGTTCTGTTTTACAAAATTTCCCGAGAACTTGCGGGATTTGTTTTCGTTCAAAATCAAGATCCTTTCGGAGAGTTAATGTTAATGAGTACAATTGACGATGTAGTTTTCACAAATCATAAAAATCAAAACATAATATTTATATCAATGAGAATCAAAAATGTAATATAAGTTAATGAGATTGTTTCCATAAAGTCGAATGGGTTTTCTAAATCAATAAAAACTTCATATATAATCTTTTCGAATTAGATAATATGATGTATAAACATAATGTATCGATGTATAATGAAGTTTTGGAAATATTTTTTTCACGTTATGTTGCCAAAATCGATATTTTTAAACAATCAGTCACAGATCAGTCACAAAAATTTGAGACTGATCTGCGACTATAGTACCAATCAGTCACAGATCAGTCCCAAAGTTTGTAACTAATCTGTGACTGATTGGTACTATAGTCGCAGATCAATCTCAAAATTATGTGACTGATCTGTGATTGACTTTTTAAAATTATCGATTTTGGCAACATAACGT
>OVBA01006846.1:6016-16025 GCA_900406435.1 Lepidium aucheri
TAAAAAGAGGAGAGAAAGTAAAAAGAGGAGAGAGAGTAAAAAAAAGATAGGGTAAAAAGAAGGGAGAGAGTAAAAAAAGGAGAGAGAGTGAAAAGATGAGATAGATTAAAAAAGAGGAGAGAAACTAAAAAGAGGAGAGAGACTAAAAAGATGAGAGAGACTAAAAAGATGAGAAAGACTAAAAAGCGGAGAGAGAGTAAAAAGATAAGATAGAGTAAAAAAGAGAAGAAATAGTCAAAAGATGGGATAGAGTAAAAAAAAAAGAGATAATGAAAAAAGAGAGAGGGTAAAAGAGGAGAGAGAGCAAAAAAGGAGAGAGAGTAAAAATGGAAAGAAAGTAAAAAGAGGAGAGAGAGTAAAAGAGGAGAGAGAGTAAAAAAGAGGAGAGAGTAAAAAAGAGGAGAGAAAGTGAAAAGATGAGAGAGAATAAAAAGAGGAGAGAGAGAAAAAAAAAAGAGGATAAAAAAAAGAGAGAGAGTAAATAAGAGGAGAGAGTAAGCTTTTTAATNTGAGAAAGAGTAAAAAAAAAGAGGATAAAAAAAAGAGAGAGAGTAAATAAGAGGAGAGAGTAAGCTTTTTAATAATAAAATAAGATAAGAAACCCATTAAAAGAGTTTCTTAAATAAGAAACTTTGATAAGATTTCTTAAGGATTTCTTAAATTTTTAATAATAAAATAAGTTAAGAAACCCTTAAGAGACCATTTGTAAGAATCCTCCTTTTTAAGTAACAATAGTTTCTACTCTGGAGACGTTAAAATGGATCATCAATCATCAGCCACCAATTATCTGCACTATATAATAAGAAACTAACATGGAGTTGATTCCATCAAAATTTGATTCTCTACATGCTTTTGTTTCATTATAAACTATTAAAATAACTTTTTAAGTCAATAATATTAATTCTCGTTTTCGACATCATAAAAGTGGACTTTATATATAATTTATAAATATGATTCCTTTTTTCATTATCAATTACAGAAATCATATTTATCGTATGATAATATAAAACAAATGTTATTAATATACAAGCCAATTTTTTTAAGACTTTGTCAAGTCTTGGAATCCCAAAGAGACATATCCTAATTAGGAGTCTCGGAACCTTCAATCGGCGACACTTCCGACGTGACGCTCTTTAAAACTCCAACGACTGGAGTAACACGAGTAGCTATGTACTGTTGCACCACCAACACAGAAGCTGATGTTGAAACATGTTCACTTGATGTTAGTAAATTCCCAACAGGTCCGAGCTCTGACGTGTCGCTTCTAACCGTGTTTAACCTCGACGCCACTGAACCATCCGGTGACTTTCCTACCAAGAAAAGATTACTTCTAGAATATCCTTTGATAGCCTCGAAAACTTCTTCGTCACATTTCACTATCTTCTCTTCGTAAATGATTTGAATCTCCGAGTCTGAATTAGAACTAGAACTTTCTTGTTCTTTTATCTTTGCTTTAAGCTCGGTTATAGCTTCTATATCTGTCATTTTGGTTTCCCCTGAACTGGAACCGGCGGGATCTTCGGTTATCTCGAGCTTTACGTTTTCCGGTTTAAGATCCTCGCTAGGAATAAACCGAACAATGGTTAAGGTTATACCGGGATGTTCCGCCATACGCACAGCAAAAGCTAACGCCTCTCGGTCATCATTCCCTCCGAAAAACAAAACCGTTATAGCCAATGAAAAATCACTAGAGGCCACACGAGTCGTACCACCAAGTCCACGATCAACTAGAATCGCAACAGAACATGGAGATTCTTCCATAACCTTCTTATTAATCCAACGGTACTCGTTTCGAGTTGTCTCCCATGTTCTGTCCAATCTAACGTGCTTATGAAACGGAAGAATCACCATAGCTGTGGATTTGCGTTCTGCGCTTCTGCATATATCTTCATGTATAGTCGCCATCGCGGAGATCGCAGTCATGGGACGCACTGAAACACGGCTGAGTCGCCGGAATGCTTCAAATGCGACCACAACCATGTCGGAAGAATTATTGGTTCCAGTTTTTTCTTTGTTCCAGAAAGGAAGACCGTTTTTCCTGACCTTATGTGCCATGAGTATAGCAGATGATCTCTCGGAAAGCTCCATAAGATGCATTGCATAGACCGACAGATTTTCTTTACGGTTCGTGCCTCGAGATGCTTCTATTAGGTTGACGATCGTAGGAAGGTTCATTATGCTCTGGAAACAGAACATGAGACGTAGCGGTTTGTTGGACTTGTTAGTTTCCTCGATAGTTCGGTTCGAATAATCGCCTTTTGTTAGGGATTTACCCGGTTTGTAGACCGCTAGAACTAGAGGAGTCGTCATAAACGTAGTGAAGATCGCCATTAGAACCATTATAGCAAAAACTTGATCATTCAAAACCTGCAAGACACATAAAGGAAAAATAAATAAATAGGTAACATAAAGTCATATTTGGCTTATATGAACCTCGAATTTATGAGCTTACCCCTCTGTCTTTACCGATGTTGAGAACGATGAGCTCAACAAGACCTTTCGTATTCATCAAGAAACCAAGTGCTAAAGACTCGTCAAGCGGAACTTTGCAGTAAAGGGAAACGACGACTGTACCAACGATTTTACCGAAACAAGCATTAAATATAACCAATACCAATAGCCCCCAAGATTTAGCTCCTTGGATCGTCGCCACGTCCGTCTTCAAACCGCTCGAGACGAAGTAAAGTGGCAAGAAAATACCTGAGACGAGATCCTCAAGTTTCTCGACCAAAGAATTCGCGAAATGACCTTCTTTAGGGAAAATAACCCCAATCACAAACGCACCAAACAACGCGTGGATCCCAATCAAGTCTGTGAGGAAGCTAGCAGCAAGAACTATACCTAACGTGATACAGACGTAAAGCTCATTAACTGGTTCTCCCTCTGGACAGCGTTTAGCAATCCACTTAATCCCTGGTTGCACCACAAAGATACAGAATACAACGAAACCAGAACCGGCGAGAAACACCCATAGAGACGTGAGGGGAGAGTTCCCATCGCCAGAGAGAGCCACAGCGAGAGCAAGGAGAATCCAAGCTGCCACGTCATTGACCGCAGCAGCGGACAAAGCGATCTTCCCAACATCAGTGGTCAGAAGCTTGATCTCAGCTAATATACGAGCCAAGACAGGAAAAGCAGTGATGGAGAGAGCAACACCCATGAAAACAAGGAAAGGAGCTTTACTGACGCCATCAGCTACAGAACTTCGAAGAATAAACGAAGTTCCAATGCCCAAGATAAAAGGGAAAGTGATACCAGCGAGAGCAATTGAGAGAGCTTTCTTCCCGGTTCGCTTGAGAGATTTAGGATCAAGCTCGAGACCAACAAGGAAAAGGAAGAAGATGAGTCCCAAGTTTGCAAGAGTGTCTAGAACCGTTAAACTCTTTGGTGGGAAAACTGTGTTAAGAAACTTTGAACTTTTCCCAAGAGCTGATGGTCCAAGTAATATTCCACCCTGAAAACAACAACATATATACAAATTATATTTTCAAAAAATGTAAAAAGTTACTACTCTATAAATTAGTAAGACTCAATGATATATGTTTTAAGTGTATTTGTCCAGTTATTTAGTAAGAAAAGTAAGCATATACACGACTAATCAATTATAAATCTTCCAGTTACTCTATAATATAATATTTGTTGAACTTTTTGTCAAGATTAACAATATTTGTAACGTGGAAGCATAAAGGGATGTATTATAAGATATTGTTAATAAGTGGAAATATGCTGTTAAAACTTAACGTGTTCAACGAAATTTGTGGAAGAAAATGAATATTCTCGTGAAGATTCCTAGGGAATATACGTCATATATAGGCAGGACGACTAAGTCTGATCCGTGAAAAGTCTAAAGTTTATTAGTGTTGTATTTCCACAAAAAGTCTTTTAACCTTATCGAATTATTGATCCAACTTAGAATAAACTATTCGACTTTTAATTAGATCCCAAATTGGAGGAAAAGGATTTGATAATAATAATAATTTTTTTTAAAAAAAAAAAAAAAAGATGAGAAGGAAACGTACAACAATCTCGGCGATGACACGTGGCTGACGGAGACCACGGAGGAGAAAAGCAAGAACACGAGTAAGGAGAAGAACAATACAGATCTGGAGAATGAGAAGAGGCAAAGCGTAATGCAGAGGATTCTCTCCTTGAAACACTCCATTCGACGTAGCTTTCATTGGTCCTGGACATGTTGTATCGCCTGTTCCCATGTCTTTGGATCTGATGATTTTTTTTTTAATTAAAACAATCACGAATTAGTCATCCTGAATATTTGAGGATGTTGATAATTTTTTATTGATCTCACAATGAATGAATTTCATAATAAACAGATAAGAAAAACCTAACAGACAAATCGCAAGTTACGAGTAGATCAATGATTTTAGAGAGACGATACGTACTGGATAAATATGTAATTAGATATATCTGAAACGTTGATGATCGATCGGATGGAGGATGAAAATATTTCCGATCTAAATTTTTCGTGAGGATTAAGCTTGAAGTGGGAGTAAGACGCGGATGAAGTATCTGCCTGTTTATTAGAGTCTTTATATAGCCTCCACTCACTCTACCTAAATACCGATAATACCCCTCTTTGGCGGGAGATTAACCAATTAAAACATTATCTCATACGCTACTTACATTTGCCAACTGCCAATTTCAATTATTAGACAAGGATTCATCCATGACTTAATGTCAACTTCTTTAATAAATTTGATGTCATAATAATTGGATTATCCTAATCACAAGAGATAAAAATTCGGTTTGCCAATTTCATATTCTTATATAGAAACACTGTTATTTTGAAAAAAAAAAAAGAAAAAAAAAAACAGATGATTCTGAATTTGGACAGGTTTATTAAGACTAATCCCTCTTTTTCCAAATGAGAGTTTTATATTCAAACAGCATTGATTACAAATTTGGATTGAATTTTGAATATCAATAGTCAACCAGAGAACAGTGATTGTATTAGTTTTCACTTATATATGGGTGCATATTTAATTTATTAATATTGGATTGCTTAAACATAATACATCACATTCTTTTAAAAGAAAATAGTTGAATGTTATTTACGGACTGTTGTACAGCTTTCTCTGTAAAGAGGGACCTTATCATTTTCAATTTGTTCATGAGATGGACACGTATACTAAAAATGATTAACGTGCATATTTGTTCACCTTTTAGATAGTGTAATTTGAATTCTTTTTGTCTTTAAAATGTAATCTAGGTCAACGTCGGATTGAGGTTTTATAAGTAAACTAAACATAACTTAATTAATTTAAACCGACTTTAATTGTCCCACTAATTTTATGAATGAGTTAGTCTGACTATGGCTTACTGGAGATTTCTGTTTATTAGACTCCAACACGGGACTCATCTTTATATGTTATGATCAAACAACAAATCGAACACGAAACGAAGAAGACGACTTGCTTCATTTTCAATTTCCAACTATCATATCCATATGCAAATGTGATGTAGCGTGCCATTCGTCTTTCATATTCCTATTTGGTTTTATCTCGTTCCATTTAATCCGTTTTCAATTATTTTTTTTGTCAACGTCAATATTAGACCATAATGACCGGTCCATTAGCCAAATTCTTACAAAAATCTCGTAGATGATGGGACTTGATTCCTAATTATGCATGTGCGCCTGCCTTTAGTGGACTTACCATCGGTCTCTGGATTAAAGATCACTTGTCTCCGTTTTTTATTTTTTTTGTCAACAGTAATAATAATACTGGGACATAATAGCCGGTGCGTCTGCCTATAGTGAACTTACCATCAGCTACCGGAATAAAAACTACTTGCCCATCCGTTTTCAATTTAGTTTCCTATTTTTATGCAATAAAGATAAGCTTATCTCCTCTTTTGTAACCCTAATCCAACTCTGATCATTAAATTTTAAGAACGCTTTCAAAGCTTGGAATTCCCTTTAGATTATCGATTTCTTCTCTATCATCTTCAAAGAAGAAGAATCAATCGGGGATTCATCATTATATCAATGACTGTTTTCTAGGTTTTCGAGTTAAGGCTACGACAATATGTTTGCTATTCGTTCTCTAATGTCTTCATTTCTTTCCATATCTCAATTATTTTATTTCTTATTATGGACATAAATCACATCTCCTTTAACCACAAGTATTCGGGCGAAGGTTTGACGAAAATCTGAAGTCTGAACCAAATGTTTTTTTTTAAAGGCTAGTTTTACGGATTTGATTTCTTTGCTGGCTTGTTAGATTCTCGTCTCATATCGGTTAAACTCGTTGTAATTTGTAGACACCAAATAATTACATGATAATTTTTCTGTTTTGAATTACCATTTGGATGTGGATTAGACTCTTACTAACAATGGATAATTAAACACTCAAGTATTTGATGATGATGATGGCTCACATGTCAGCATGTACTTCGTCTCCTTAAACAGGAGAACTATATATACAAAAAGTTGATTTTGATGAGTATATACCAAATTTATATCTAAAAACTGAAGGAACCTGAGGTGGTTATAACACAAAATAATTTTGAGAGCTTAATTAGATGCAACTAACTATTTTTAATTTTTTTTGAAGGAGGTGACTTAGTGGTAGTGGTCACTTTACAAATCTTCACATACCAAGATTCGAAATAGATCGGGTCTTGTCGATCCAATTATAGTAAAATTTAAGGAAAAACTATTTTAAATTTTTTATATATTACTATAAAACATTAAAAATATATGAAATCATTTAAATGAGATGACACAAAATTAGAAGGATAAAATAAAATAAAAATATTAAAATCGTAAGGATATATCTCTACTATAATAAAACCGTAGCACTGAATTATCCGTATAATTTATAATAATATAATAGAGATTTGAAATCTATGATTGGTCAATTTGTATTAGATAATTAATTTGCTTGAACAAAATTTGTTTAGATAATTTGTCACATGATTCGGCTGGATCTTTGTTTTTTGTGGCAATAAATTTTTAATAATTTGATTTGATTGGTCGAATTTTAAATTAACCACGTTTTTTCTAAGTTTTTACAAGAAAATAAGTTTGTTAAAATTATAATAAGATCCTTAATTAGACAGATTTCGTTTGTTTGTTAAATTATGATAAAGACATTAATTCAATAATTAACTTTATATCTAAGGGAAATCATATAAAAGATATTCATAATCCTAACAAAATATAAATTTAATCAAAGTCTATATAGGAGACATCCCATGAAAATTTAATAATACCAACGAAATTGACATCCCTTTTCTCTTGATTATTTTTTATTCATCATGTTTTTCTTTGAAATTTCTTTGTTGAAACCTAGAAAAGAAACTTGGAGGATTAAAGTAGAAATTCTAAACCTCTGGAAGGTATACACCAAAGAACATAGTCAACGATTGATGTGGTTCTTTGTGATTTTAAGGTATGCTATTAATAATTTATTCATGTGAATGCTTTTATAATAACTTAAAATATTTTCTAATTAATTGATATCTCTACTATAATAAAACCATCGCAATAAGATTTTTTGTATCTTTGTAATAATATAATAAAGATTTTAAATATCTTGATTTGTTTTGATTGGTCGATTTTTTTAAACTCATTAATTTGTCTTTTTTGTTTAGATAAAATTGTTTCAAAAACTAATTATTTCTTTTGATACGATTTCAATAAAAACATACAATTAAAAAAGAAAATTGAACCATTTAAGATTTGATTGTCATTGGTTTAAAAAAGAATCACTAACCAATTTTTTTCTATAGAATCGCTAACCAATTAAGATTTGAATTTTGTTTGTTAAAAAATAAAATTTTAATCAATTAAGATTTGATTTTTATTGGTTTAGAAAAACCAATTAAAATTTGATTTTCGTTGGTTTTAAAAAAAAAACTTTAACCAATTAAGATTTGATTTTTTTTGTTAAAAAAAATCTTTTGTTCAGATTTTGATAAGAATCTTAATATGATTTTGTTTGTTTTAACAAATAAGTTTTTTTGGATTTGGATAAATTTTCTGTATCTTTGTAATCAAATAACAGAGATTTTAAAATTTAGTTTTGTTTTGATTGGTCGATTTATTTAACTAATTAATTTGTCTCAGTAACATTTGTTTAGATAATTTGTCATATGATTTGGTCTTATCTTTATCTCTTTGTAGTAATAATTTTTTTATTTTGTTAACAGAGAATTTGTTTATGATTTGATCACTTTTTAAAACTTTAATTTGATTGGTTGTATTTTGAACCTTAATTTAATTTTGTTAGTTATACTTATTTTAACAAATAAGTTAGTTAAGATTATGATAAGATCCTTAATTAAACAGATTTCGTTTGTTAAATTATGATAATAACATTAATTCAATAATTCACCAAATATTTTATATTTAATTCAATAATTAGATTTAAACTCCCTAAATTTGTTTTGATTGGTTAATTTGTTTAAACTAATTAATTTATCTTTTTGTTTAGATAAGATTATTTTTAAAAACGAATTCTTTTTTTAATGGATTTCAAAAAAATACAATTAAAAAGAAAAGTTCAACCAATTAAGATTTGATTTTTGTTAATTTAAAAACAAATTTCTTACCAATTAAGATTTAAATTTCGTATGTTAAAAAAGGAAACATTAACCAATTAAGATTTAATTTTTGTTGGTTTAAAATAAAATCTCTAATCAATTAAAATTTGATTTTCGTTGATTTTGCAAAAAAAAATTTTAATCAATTAAGATTTGATTTTCGTTGATTTGAAAATAAATCTTTTGTTGGGATTTTGATAAGAAACTTAAGATGAGTTTGTTTATTTTAACAAATAAGTTTGTTTGTATTTTCATAAGAACCTTAATTTAAATATTATCGTTCAACACAATAGAAAACAACAAAAAATTAATCCAAATCTAAATACCTTATATTTAAGGGAAATCAAACAAATGATATTACTAATTCTGATAAAACAAATATTTTAATCGAAGTCTATATAAGAAACATCTTGAAACAAATTTAACAACACCGAAGATTATTGTAATCTTTTTTTCTCTCAGTTTTTGTTTTTCTTTATAGTATATTTTCTGAAATTTTTTCGTTGAAACCCAAAAAATAAAGCTGGAAGATTAAATTTAAAATTCTAAAACTCTAAAGAATATACACTAAAGTACATGTTCAAACTATTGATATGGTTCTTTGTGATTTTAAGGTACATTATTAATAATTTATCTATGTGAATACCTTTATAATAATTTAAAATATTTTCTAATTAATTGATATATATATATATATATATATTTCATGGTAATAAAGTTCACTTAATGTGAAGAAGAATGAATTGGTTTCTAAATTCAAAAAAATTTTTGAACAATTAAGTACTAAAATCATTACAAACCTATGAGTTTCTCCTACAATTCGAGCTTACCGTACTTCTACTCATAAGTTCAAGGTCTCTTTCATGTACACAACCACAGTTGAACCAACAGATTCTCTACCAAATTCTGTGTTCAGATTAAAATTGGTTGATTACCGTGAATTACTTGAAAAACGACTTTAAAATACTTATCTTATATGTAAGTAATAATTTTTTTAAAAAAAAATACTATTTTCGACTGTAAGTATGGTATATAAAAGATAGTATATATCTTATATGTTTTCTATACAATCGAAATTTTAGTAAATATATATTTACTAGAATATGTATATATATTTTTGATTATAAGTATTAATTATTAAAAATAAGTATATTTGTTATATATATAAGCATAAAAACAGAAAAATCTATAATCTTAATATAAATATGCAAAAATAAATTAATAATAAAACAAAATAACTAATGCTATCAACATTTACAAAAACTAAATAACTAATGATACCAACTTTCAAGTTTTCACAAACTAAAAATTATATTAGTTATATTAAATATCGGTTTTGTTAATCTACAAATACATATTAATAAGATGATTATACATAAATTTAAATTANTTGTACTTGTTGAATTGATTAAAATATTAATAAATAAAAATATGTGTCAAATCG
>OVBA01006847.1:0-15840 GCA_900406435.1 Lepidium aucheri
GTGTTTGGTTGCACACAAACCCATTCCTCCTTTGGTTAAGTGTGGGTCTTCTTTGTGGATCAAGTAAGGCTTCCTTGGTTCACACCTAACCTATTTATCTTAATAGAACTTTGGATGATGCTCAAAGGAAGTACGCTACAACAGAGAAGGAATTGTTAGCTATTGTCTTTGCATTCGAAAAGTTTAGGTCATATCTGGTTGGTTCTAAGGTGATTGTTCACACAGATCATTCAACATTGAAGTATCTCCTCTCCAAGAAAGATGCAAAACCTAGGCTTCTTCGATGGTTCTCCTCATTCAGGAGTTGATCTTGAGATCCGAGACAAGCGTGGCATAGAGAATGGAGTGGCTGATCACTTATCAAGGCTTCGGGTGGATGACAGAGTACCTTTGGATGACAATTGCGCGAAGAGCAGGTCTATTCCATTCATACAACATCGAGACCAGCTCGTTCATCTGCTCATATTTTGTGGGTTCCAGGGACACCATGGTTTTCTGAGGTTGCTAACTACTTGGCTGCAGATGTTGAGCCTCCTGCATTTAACGGTTATAGGAAGAAGAAGTTTCTTCGTAACATCATACACTACTACTGGGATGCACCCTATCTTTACAAACAGTGTGCTAATGGAATTTTTAGACGACGTGTAACCAAGGATAATGTTTCAGGAATTTTGTTTCATTGTCATGGTTCTTCTTATGCAGGTCACTTTGCAACCTTCAAGACAGTTTTGAAGGTACTACATGCTGGTTTTTGGTGGCCCACTGATATACCTCTATTTTTACTAGTTTTGATCTCATTAACATACCTACTTTTAGAGTTTCTGTCTGTATTTTGTGTCACTTTTAGGTAGAAAACGTAGGAACTTGGATCATTGGAATTGGAGTCTCATTTGGACGGTTTTGGAGCATTACATGAAGTTTCACGAAAAAGGGCATTGATCGACCGATCAACATCTTGAGCGATTAATCAAGCTTTCTTGCCAGAACAATGCTTCATCTCACAATCGACCTAACATATTGGAATATCAATCATACAAGTCCAAGATCCATCGATCAACTCCATGATCGATCGATCAACGAGCTATGAAGCAAATACCCAATTTTTCTTATTTTCACCTAAATCTTAGGACATAAATACTTATATTTTCTATTTCTTTTGGAAAATCAACCATTATTCAGAGAGAACTTTTGAGTTATTTTGTAAGCCAGAGAGTGAGAGAATTCAACACTGAGAAGAATCTCTAACCCTCTATATCATATTTTTATGCAATTCATGTTTATTTCCATTATGTCTCTGGTTTCTATTTTGCTTATGTCTGAGTAGTTTACCAATCAGGTTTAGAGTTTCTAGGGATTTTGGAATCGATGATTAGGGACAAATAAAGTCGAATATAATAAGAGTATTCTCCATCTAATCTTGTGCATAATGCTTAGAATAGCTTGATCAACTAATCTATGAACTTAGGTTGTTAGCTCTCCAAAAGCTTGCTAGGAATTTGAACTAGATTAGATGAGCAATCAATTCTTGACCGCAATAGCTGATGTTTAGGTTGATTGTGGATAGTTGAACCTACTTGTTTAATGCCTGTTTGAAATTTGGAACCAACGATAGTTAGAACCTCTGAATTGTCGAGTGGAGTCTCGAGTACTACGAGAGTAGATTCGTTATACCTTTCTGTTGAAATCGAGAATTGAGCCTAAGTAATATTCTGAATAGTTTCCCTAGTTAGATTTCTACTTCCCGATGAATACCCTATGCTTGGTGTTTTTATTATATAGTTTTACATTGCTTAAAGTTGCTTATTATCTCTTGAATTTTGATTAGTATAGCTTGAGAAATATAGTTGATGATCAAAAGTGCAACGCTTGGTTCTTTGAGGATTCGATCCCTATAGTACTACTACTTCATTGTTGTGCACTTGTAGTAGATTGCTTAGGGTTAAAACCTGATCCACATCAAGTTTTTGGCGTCGTTGCCGGGGAATTATATGGTTGCCTTTTGATTAAGATTTGCTTTCAAGTCTATACTCTTTTACTTACGTTTTTGTTTTGTTTTTTGTTTTTGTTTCAGGTTTATGCACCGAAGAAGTCAAGGTTCAGATAATCTACTTGATTTGAATAACAAAGAACTTGCTATAGTTGAAAGAGAAAATTGCAGAGCAAAAGCAATGAATCAGGAAAACCAGCAAAATCCTTAGGACCGTGAGACTCAGCCAGATGTTCAGAGAAAACTGGATGTTCAACAAATGGTTGAACAGTTGCAGAGAGATTTAGCTATGCTTAGGAAGCAACAAGAACAACCTTGATGCCGAGCTATAGCTGATATGGATACACCTCACACATACTATCAGAATAGGTTTGCTATTCGACCTCCACCTATCCAGAGGCAAGATTATGAGATCCAGCCTCAGTTGATTGGATTAGTGAAGCAATATGTCTTCAATGGTCTCCCTGGAGAGAACCCAATGGATCACATTGAGAACTTTGAGGATATGTGCAGCACTACGAGCTCGACTTGGAGTCCTTGCGGACTATGAAGTGCAAGCTGTTTCACCATTCACTTTCTGACAAAACTTCTAGATGGTTGCGATCTTTGCCTCGAGGGTCATTAACCACTCTGGAAGAAGTTAGAGCTGTCTTCTTGGATCAATTCTTTACTAAGTCGAGGACTGCATCATTGAGAAGTAAGATTTCAGCATTTCAGCAACGTTCTGGTGAGTCTTTGCATGAAGCTTGGGAGAGATTCAAGGAGTACCAACGAAATTTCCCCCATCATGGTTATTCGGATGAACAGTTGCTCAATACATTCTATGGAGGAATTGATTGGGAGTATAATAACTCTTTGAATGCTGCTAGTAATGGAGACTTCATGACAAACACTAGGGATGAAGCCTTCACTCTCATCGACAACTTGGCTGCAAATTCAGGGAGCCATTGTCCACACTATGATCGAAGTAAGAAGGTCAATAGTGTAGAGATTCAGAGGATTGATGAGATTTTAGAGAAGCTCGACATGCTTATCAAGGCAAGTCAAGGAGATAACCTAGGATTGCATCAGCTGGATGACACTAGGAAAATCGATCAAGTTCGGGTTGAGTCCGACATGTCTGAAGATCAGAAAGAGGTCGATTATGTATATTGGAAAAATAGGGGACAGAACCAGAATTATCTCTCATACAGGAGCACCAACGTCAAGAATCCACATGATATCGTCATACCACCTCCAGTAATGCCACATGGATCACCATTTCAGGGTAAACTGTTTGTGCAGAATTCAGGGCAGAGATGGAACAATCAGCGGATGAATTCAGTGGCTGGAGATTGGCATAAACCTTACAAGCCTTACACACAAGAGGCGACAAGGCAAGCTGATTCATCAAGAACTTCTAATGATGAGATTAAAGATCTCATTCAACAGCTTGCAACTGAGGAGCAAAAGTATACTAGGGATCTCAATACTAAGGTGGATAGCATGTACAATGACTTGAACAATAAGTATGAAACCGTCTCAGTACACTTGAAGAAGCTAGATACAAAAGTGGGGCAGACAGCCGAAGCTATGAGGAGGCCACAAGGAGCTTTACCGGGTAAAGTTGAGAAGAACCCTAGAGAATCATGCAATGTTGTCCATTCGATGGCTAAGGAACTCGATGTGGGTAAGGAGAGCAGCTTTGAGAGTAAGTACTGGCCGCCTATACCCTAACTTAAGGAGCTTGCAAAGAAAGAAGATCAAGGAGAATTCACTATTCTTTGTTCTCTTGGAAAGTTGACTTTTGGTGACGCATTGTGTGATAGCGGTGCAAGTGTTAGTGTGATCTCGTTGGAGACAATGAGGGAGCTTGGGATTGAGCTTATACAGGAGCATACCTCATCCATTTCGTTTGGTGATGCCACTTCTATGAGCCCAAGAGGCATGTTAGTCGATTTCATACTCATTGTTAGAAATTGCAAGGTTCCAACCGATTTTCTGGTTTTTGAGATGGCTAAGGAAGGAGCTGTGCCTATTCTTTTGGGTCGACCATTCTTGAATACTGTTGGGGCAAGGATTTACTTTCCCAACTAGAGGGTGTTGCTTGAAAAAGTTGATAAAGGAGTCTTCTATCCCATTAAAAAATCGACTAAGGACCTATGTGGTGTGATAAGGAGTTGTGTTGAGAATGAGAAGGTTGAGGTTGTGAATTTGATAAACAAAAACTTGGAATATGAGGAACCAAAGTATTGGTCGGATGAGGAATATGAGATCTATCATGAGCAAGCTGGAGAATCGGCTGAATATGATGATGATAGTATCCTTTTTGACAAACCCGATGAATACTTTCAAAATATCCTTCAAAATTTGTGTCTGATAATTTTTGCAGAAAGACTTGGTCTTGAATCTCCTGGACCATACTCGGTGAATGAATTGAAAGCTGATGGAACTGTAGTGTTGCTGGACACAACATTGTGCTGAATTCCATAGGAAGGATGAAAAACTCAATGAGTTCATCAACAATGAGATGAAAACCAAGGGAGTGATCATTCTTCCCAAGGATGATTTAGCCAATTAGCTGGCATTCAAGTCAAGCTACCGACTTTAAACAAGCGTTGAGTGGGAGGCAACCTACTAATAGGTAGTTTTTATTTTCATAGTTTTTCTATTTTGTTTGATTTTTGGTTTTGTTTGGAGTTTGTTTTAGGTTAGAAAATTCAGACCAAAGAATTCTGATCGATCGATTGTCTTAGTGATCGATCGATCAGCGGTATTTTCAAGTGTACGCTCGATTATATGATCGATCTTCCATATGTGATCGATCGATCATCAAAGGATAGATGATACGCTCGATCTAGATATCAACCTCACCTTGAGGATCGATCGATCAAATATTAAAGGAGAGGAACGCTCGACTTTGTGATCGACCTTCAAAAGGGCGATCGATCGTTCATCGAGGATCAGAAACGTATGCGAGACTTATTGATCAACCTACACGGTCGAGATCGATCAATTAGCATACCACGAGAGGTACGATTGATCAGTCAATGCCTCGATCGATCGATCGATCAGCGAGCCTTATAAGTCTTTATATCTCAGAAAACACGGGTTTCGTTCAAATATATCTCTTCACGGTTGGTTTAGGCGATTTTAGGCAAAAATCTTCAATCTCCTCTAACTTCTTTGATTCTCAACCGTTTTCTTTGATTCAAAAACCTAACCTGATCGAAATTTCCTCCTCTTTCCAATTATTCATTCATCTAACTCGATTGGCAAAGGTATGACTTCTAAATATTTGGTTGAAAGTGGCGAAATTGGTGAGACTTTTTGGAGAATTTTGGATTTCAATATATTGTTGTTCAATTGTGTTAAACCAATATGTAGTCATGACACTATGGTGATTTTGAAGCCCCTTAAAGAATATATTGTTAGATTGTAGCCTAAAAATCGATTGTTAAGTTGTTGGAGAAAATTGTAGAATTTTTGATTTTTCTATTTGGAATTGGGAATTTGTGTTGTTAGTTGAAGCATTGCTAGGTGATTTACATGTTACACCATTAGTTTAGCAATTGATTCCACAAAATTCTCGTTTGAATTCCATATTTTCAATTTTTCATCAATTTGAGAATATTGAAATTTTTTCTGTTTTTCTTTGTTTGATCAATTTGTGCAGATTATGGCGAGGACTCGCAAGGGCAAGCAACCTTCTCATAAGGTCAGACGATCGGCTAATGTTGAGGTCGGCCAGTCCTCTTATCCTGTAGCTTTTGATCGCACATGTTTGCCTTGGCCTAGACCGAATAAGGAACCGTTCAAGAAGAACTTAGGAAATCGTTCTGACCTGTTGTTGAAGAACGATCATGCCTACCAGAAGAGGACTGAAGATTCAAGATGGCAGAGCTTCTATTCCGTGTTCTACGATCAGATGTTGAGGAACAAGCTTGTTCCGACCAAGTTCTTATGTCCGACCACATTGGACAGACTTGGCATTCGTGATGATGTGACTGGGATGCTCGATAGACTTGGCCTTGGTACCTTTTTGACCAAGCCTCAGCCGCTGTACCCGGATCCGGTCAGGCAGTTCTTAGCCTCTTGTGACCTCCACCTAGCAGCCGAGCCTCATGCTCCTCTTTATGCTGCTTACTTGACATTTCTCTACCGTGGTATTCGCTACCACTTGACCGTTCAACAGATTTGTTCGATCTATGGGTTCCGTGAGGAAGCCGACAGTCAGCTACCTTCTTGCCAAGGTACTCCTCTTGACGCTCTTTAGAACATCTTAGCTGATGGTGCTTTTCAGGGATGAGATTCTAAGTTCACATACATCTGACATCCTGCAATTTGGATTGTTGATAAGATGTTGGGATCAACTATTCTATGCAAGGAAGTCAACCCTGCCTTGACCAAGCCAGAGTTAGAGATCCTCCATCATGCTTTGTACCCTGCGATACCTGATTTGTACGGTTCTGCACCTGCTCCTGATGTTGGTCCTTGTGAGATCAACTAGGGATACATATTTCTGAAGTTGCTTCACAAACGTAGTTTCGTAGGCACTCCGGATCAGCCTATCAATGAGGCGATATGTAGTCTCTTGACCCCCATGTTTGAGTATTTGAAGTTGGATCTTCATGAGATAGCAAAGGTGGAGAGGATAGCTTATGCTGATAACTGGGTATTGACCAACTTCACCTACCTCACCAAGCGGACAAAGTAGCGTTACTTTACTAGGGACATCGAGCCTTATCTTTGTTCCTTGCCTGCACCTGCGATCACATCTCTCACTTATAGGGAGAATGTACTCTTTGACCCTCACATTACACATCTAGAGATCGCAGTGAGAGAGCAAGGGCTCTTACACAGCCGCAACCCAACGTTGCTCAGACCCTCAAGCACATAATTCGAGAGTATAGTTTATTATTCCTCCTTTCTCTGATGACTTCACTGATAGGGAGTACCAATGTTGGCATTATGAGACAGAGCAGAGGAAACATTCTATAAGAAGACGCCTTTGGGAGGCACTTAGGAGGATACCGGTCATATTTCGCATGAGCAGCGCCTTCCATGTCGACGTAGGAGAGTACGTGGAGACCGAGCGAGTCAGAGTCCTAAGTGATCGGTTTATCTTACCTTTTTTCTTTCTTTTATTTTTGATTTTTCTGTTTCTTTTATGCGTAAGTCATGATCTCTTCTAACTTATTTACATTCCGGGACGATGTAATGTAAGTCTGGGGGAGATACACTTGCTGACTAACGCTATTTGCTTTGTTTTTTTTTCTTTTTAGTTTTTATTTTCAGACATTAACTCTTTCTATGATATGTCCTTGAGCTTTTGAAACTTGTTGTCTAAGGAACTATGATTTTTGAGGATTGTTGCACACTTATGCTTTTAGGATTATTGATATGCACTTGTCGGGAATCGATGCCTATTGGAAAATCTAGAGACAAAGCATCTTCTCAATGACACATATCGATTTTCAGGTATTCAAAGAATCTATGCCAATTTCAACTTTAACCTGATTTAATTTTCTTGTCAAGGGGTTTGGTATGCATTGGATCCGATTCCTCTCTTAAGTCCTGAAAGACTTATATGTGTGAGCATGGTTCCCCTCTCTTAGATATTCGAATGTTTGCATTCTGAAGTAACTATAAAACAAAGTTGAGGTAATACTAAACTTGGCCAAGGATCAAAAATTTTCTTCTAATGAAGCCAATTTTGCCTTCATTCTTTGAGTTGCTAAAGAAGCAACCAGCCAAAAAAATAAATTGATACCCTAGGTAGTAGGGAAATATCTGGTTGGATAACCAATAAAAAAAATAATACCCTAGGTAAGTAGGGAAAGATTGGTTGGGCAGCCAATAAAAATAAAATAAAATGATACCCTAGGTAAGTAGGGAAAAATCGGCTACAAATGAATGGAATGAGAGGAAAGGAACCATATGAAGATAATCTTGTGTTCAGGTAAAGGCTGATGATGAGTCCATGTGTTCATTGATCGATACTCCCTTGATGAGACATCACTTATCAATTCCTGACCGCGATAGCTGATGTTTAGGTTGATTGTGGATAGTTGAACCTACTTGTTTAATTCATGTTTGAGATTTGGAACCAACGATAGTTAGGACCTTCGAATTGTCGAGTAGAGTCTCGAGTACTATGAGAGTAGATTCGTTATACCTTTCTGTTCAAGTTAAGAATTGAGCCTAAGTAATACTCTGAATAGTTTCCCTAGTTAGATTTCTACTTACTGATGAATACCTTATGCCTGGTGTTTTTATTATATAGTTTTACATCTTTTAAAGTTGCTTGTTTATCTCTTGAATTTTGATTTGTATAGCTTGAGAAATATAGTTAATGATCAAAAGTGCAACGCTTGGTTCCTTGAGGATTCGATCCCTATAGTACTACTAGTCTGTGCACTAGCAGTAGATTGCTTAGGGTTAAAACCTGATCCACTTCAAGTTTTTTGCGCCGTTGCCGGGGAATCAATTGGTTGCATTTTGATTAAAATTTGCTTTCAAGTCTATACTCTTTTACTTACATTTTTGTTTTGTGTTTTGTTTTTTGTTTTTGTTTCAGGTTTATGCACCGAAGAAGTTAATGTTCAGATAATCTACTTGGTTTGAATAACGAAGAACTTGCTAGAGTTGAAAGAGAAAATCGCAAAGCAAACACAATGAATAAGAAAAACCAGCAGAATTCTCAGGACCGTGAGACCCAGCCAGCTGTTCTGAGAAACCTGGATGTTCATCAAATAGTTGAACAGTTGCAGAGAGATTTAGCTATGCTTAGGAGGCAACAAGAACAGCCTCGACGCCGAGTTATAGGTTATACAGATACACCTCACACATACTATAAGAACAGGTCTGCTATTCGACCTCCACCTATCCAGAGGAAAGACTATGAGATCAAGCCTCAGAATCAGTACATCTTTGTAGCAGTCGATTATGTTTCCAAATGGGTAGAGGCACTGGCCAGCCCAAAAAACGATACTAAGGTTATGCTGAAGATGTTCAAGCATGTTATCTTTCCTAGGTTTGGTGTTCCATGAGTTGTTATCAGTGATGGTGGTTCTCACTTTATCAACAAGACCTTCAATGGTCTTCTAAGGAAGTATATAGTTCACCACAAGGTGGCTACACCATATCATCCACAGACAAGTGGACAGGTTGAAGTTTCAAACCGAGAGATCAAGAGCATTCTACAAAAAGCTGTTAGTTCAACAAGGAAGGATTGGTTTACAAAACTCGATGAAGCTCTTTGGACATATAGGACAGCTTATAAGACTCCTTTGGGAACAACTCCATTCCATTTAGTTTATCGGAAGTCTTGTCACCTTCCAGTTAAGCTCGAGTTCAAGGCTAATTGGGCTACAAAGCATTTGAACTATGACATCAAGCCGACAGCCGAACAAAGAACCTTGCAGCTACATGAGTTAGAAGAGATCAGACACTTGGCCTATGATAACTCATGGATCTACAAAGAAAGGACAAAGGCAGCACATGATAAGCCTATCCTTCGTAGAAGTTTTGCTTCTAATGATTTGGTCATTCTGTTTAATTCTTGTTTGAAACGTTTCCCTGGAAAGTTTAGGTCAAGGAAGTCAGGACCTTTCACCATTAAGGAAGTGCACCCCTATGGAGCTGTAGTATTGTTCGATAGAAAGGGATGCGAGTTTGTTGTGAATGACCAACGTTTGAAGCATTACTTTGCCGATATGGACATAGCCAAGGAGACTTTTATTCCCTTGACTAATGTTCCACTGAGCTAAAGGCCTTCAAGTCAAGCTAATGACTTAAAACAACGCTGACTGAGAGGCAACCCACTAGTAAGTTTTTAGATTTCGTTTTGCATTCTTTTGTTCTTGATTTTGCCGTTTTGTTTTGTTTGGTTTCAGAAAAAGGGAAGCGATCGATCGATCTGTCAAATGATCAATCAATCACAGATGGATAGTGGACTATCACACGATGGTTCATCGACCTGGAAGACTTAGATCGATCGATCATACAAACCATTCGACGAAAGCTTGATTGAACGATCGATCGGGCACATGGGATCGATCGATCGGATATACCATGCTTCATACAAACGATTGGTAGATCGATCATGGATCGATCCACAGCTCGAGCAAACCCTGATCAATTGCTCACAGGCAGGGATCAATCGATCTAGGGTACATGTTCATCGTTTTCATTCCTTTCCTTTGATATTCCTGATTTTTGTTTGTTCAATGCGAGTTTTTATTTCTTACTCTTGTTATCTCACCAGGACGGTGTGAAATAAGTCTGGGAGAGGATGCTTGTTGTTACTAATGCACTTTTTGATTACTTGTTATCTTTTTGATGTCTAAAAACCGATTGCTTAGAACTATGATTTTTGAGGATTGTTGCATATTAGGAACTAAGTACCATCAATGCTCGTTTGTCAGGGATCGATTGACTATTGGAAAACCTAGAGACTTGACACTACTTCAGTACCACCCATATCTATGTTGGTTTTTGAGGGATCTGATGTCAGCTTCACCCGTAACCTGACTTAATTTTCTCACCCATGGAGCTGGTATACTTAGGATCGAGTTCTTTTCTCAGTGCAATGACAGATTTTCCTGTGTGTGTATTGTTCCTCCTCTCTTAATCGTTTCATAGTATGTTGTGCTAAATCTGAAGTAACTAGTTGATAAAGTTGTACATGTGGTAAGCCAAGGGTAAAAGTTCTCCAATGACGCTGCTTGTGTTTATATAATGATGGTAGCCTGAGATTTACATTGATGATGGTGCCGATTTTTGAACATTTTAGCTTACCGAGGGGAACTCCAATGAAGCTACTCTTGTTATATTCTTTGAGTTACCAAGGTAAGCAGTCGATAAAAAAATTAAAATGATACCCTAGAAAAGTAGGGAAAAATCAGCAACATTGTGGTGAAATGAGAGGAAGAGAATCATATAAAAGGTAGTCTTGAGACTGAAAGAGAAACTCATGAGTCCTTTGATCGATTTTCCATTGGTGAAGCCGCACTTAGAAGCTTTATGGAGTCGATATGGTGAACTCAGATTACTTGCTTGGATTGTGGAGTTCAGCTTGGGTAATTGTCAAAGTCTGGGGGAAGTACAATGTGGTCTCGATTCTGACATATAAGTGTTGTGTTGTTTACTATGGGATTGATATGCAGTGCTCTAATGACGAATGAGTTCTTTGGAGTGGAATCTTTCTTTCGGTCTTTACTCTCTTTGCTTGAGGACAAGCAATAAGCTAAGTCTGGGGGAATTGATATACCTTATTTTTATTGGTTTTGAGCTCATTATTTCACATGTTTTCAGAATGTTTTTTTGCTTTTTAGAACCTTTCAGGTGGAAAACAGGTTAAATTCGGATTATACCCTCAAAGCTTGGTTAAGGATGAATCATAGCAGTTTTTGGGATTTCAGCCGTAAAGCAGCGATCGATCGATCCACACTCTTGATCAATTGATCCTTGATGTTCAGCAAGAGCTCCGCTCAATCCGTTGATCAACCAAGACCTTTCGGAGATGAGGCATTCAACCTTGATCGATCGATCCGCACTTTTGATCGATCGATCCTCGAAGCTGACAAGGAGAAAACCTAATTTTTCCTATTTCACACCTGCGATTTTTAGGAACTATATAAGACCAACTTCTATTATTTTTTAGAACAACCATTGTTACGTGATCAGAACCTGTATTTGAGTTTTTGGGAGAAGAATTTTGATCCCCACACAATTGGAGAAGAATTCTAAACCCTCTTATTTCAATACAGTTTACTTTAATGCTTTTCCATATATTTTGCAATATGATTTCATTCACCATGTCTGAGTAGTTCCCCAATCAAGTTTAGGATTTTCTAGGATTGCAAGGAATTAATGAATTAGGAAAATTTAGGTATTGCTTGATGTGTTCTCCACTTAATCAACAACCTTAATGCTTAGATTAGAGTAGCTAACTAATCTATGATCTTAGATTACCTAACATTCCAAAAGCTTGTTAGGAATTGGACCTTCCTTAGGTGAGCAATCAATCCTTAACCGCGATAGCTGATGTTAAGGTTGATTGTGGACTTATCATACCCGATCGATAATGTATACTAGCCTCTTAGTACCAACAGTAGTTAGGATCACTAGGTTGTTGGATATAGTAATTGATACCACGATAGTGGATTAGTTATAATTTCATGTCTGAGTCTAGATTGTTGAATGAATGTTCCTGAATAGTTTCCTGGTTTAAATTCCCTGGTTTCCTTATGCACTTACTAAGCTTGGTGTTTTAATTCATTGATTGTTAATTGTTAGTTTTGTTTCAATTCAGTTTACAACCAACTCTCTAATCGTTTTAGCTCTAGTTTACTTTCTGAATTGATAGTATGATAACTTGGTCCTTGTGGATACGATCCCTAGATTACTACTCGATTTGTTGTGCACTTGCAGTAGAGATATAGGGTAAAACATGAGTAACATCAATCGATCGATCAAGACGGCATGCTCGATCTTCAAGAGGTCTTAGTCGATCAACAGATGTAGGTTGATCAACGGATCGAGCGCAGCTCTGGCTGGGGATGGTTGATCAATCGATCAAGGTGTTGATAGCTTGATTGTCGTCCTACTGCTGAAATTCCAAAAACTGTTTTGATTCATCCTTAACCAAGCTTTGTAGGTATAATCCGAATTTAACCTGTTTTCCACCTGAAAAGACTCTAAAATGCAAACAAACATTCCGAAAGCATGTGAATTAATAAGCTCAAACCGATAAAAATGAGGTATATCAATAAGTGTCTACGATGATCATGCGCATGATCTTCAATAATTCTTTTGATCACAAAATATGATTAAACTGCTTCCACAAGTATGATGCACACTTGAAGGTAAGTTTTATAATATTTTTCAATGTTAGTCTTTTTTAGAATTATTCATTTTCTTTGGAATTTTTTTTCTTAGTTGATTAGACTGGGTACAATATACCTGAAGGTATATGTTCTGGAGTCTCCATAAATACTTTTTAAAATTTTTTTTGGAGATTTTAAGACATTATCTTTAAAAATTATGATCCCTTAGATCACATATAGTTGGTCTTTGTCACTTCCTTCACATGAGCATTAAAATCTTCTGAGTTCTAATTATATTCAGGTCATTAATATATACAACAATGATCACAAATCATGATAAAGATTTCTTAATAAATATACAAGGGCATATCGTATTTGTTGGAATATCATTTACTCAAGAAATATTTACTTAATCGATTATACTATATGCATTAAAATTATTTTAATTCGTAAAGTGATCATTGAATTGGACCGCACATATGTCTTTAGGTTTTGAGCTCAATATTTTTTAGGCCTTTTCAATCTTTTAAGGATTTTTCATGTATATATCATTACTAAATGATCCATATAGATATGTTTTCACAACATCCATTAGATGCATTTCAAGATTTCTCGATGCCACTAGGCTCATCAAAAATATGAAGGTAATTGCATCCATTATCAGGGAATATGTTTCTTTATAATCAATCCCATATCTTTAAGAAGTCTTTTGGCAACAAGTTAGACTTTATTTTTGTCACCTCATTTTTCTCATTTTATTTATGAAAAAAAACCCATTTTTACTGAACGAGATTTACATGCTTTAATGTTGTGATCACATGTCCAAATACATTATTTTATTTAAAAGAGTTTAAGGTGCTGTTTTTTTCCTCATCTAGAAACTCCATCTGAATGATCGATGATGCGTTTGGATGATGCATTTGAATGATGTTCTTTTCTTCGTCTTAAAACTTCATCTGGATGATGCATTTGGATGAAGTTATGTTTCTTAGTGCATTTGTATAAATTAGTTAGATGTAGTTTGTAACCAAATGACTAAAAGGAAATGTTGTGTTAAATTGTTATTTTATGATATAAATTATGTTTACAATTACATAAGTATCACAATTATTTTTAAAATAACAAATAAAGTTATATATTAAATACATAGTTAAATTTTATTAAATAATTATTTTATAAAAATTTTAAAAAATTATTATTAAACATTTTAATACAGAAAAAATAATAAATGCACATACATTTCAATGTATAAAAACATAAAAATATTTTAAAAATATAAAAAATGTAGAAATAAATTAAAAAGAAGAGAGAGAGTGAAAAAGAAGAGAGAGAATAAAAAAGAGAAGAGAGAGTAAAAAAGAGAAGAGAGAGTAAAAAAGAGGAGAGAGAGTAAAAAAGAAGAGAGAGAGTAAAAAAGAGGGGAGAGAGTAAAAAAGAGGAGAGAGAGTAAAAAGAGTAGAGAGACTAAAAAAGAGGAGAAAGAGTAAAAGAGAGGAGAGGGAGTAAGAAAGAGGAGAGAGAGTAAAATTGAGGAGAAAGGGTAAAAAAAGAAGAGAGAGAATAAAAAGAGGAGAGAGAATAAAAAAGAAGAGAGGGAATAAAAAAAAGAGAAAGAGTAAAAAAGAGTAGAGAGAGTAAAAAAGGAGAGAGAGTGAAAGTGTGGAAAGAGTAAAAAAAGAGGAGAGAGAGTGAAAATGAAGAGAGAGGGTAAAAAAGAGGAGAGACAGTAAAAATGAGGAGAGAAGTAAAAGAAAAGAGAGAGAGAGAGTAAAAATGAGGAGAGAGAGTAAAAGAGAGGAGAGAGAGTGAAAATGATTAGAGAGAGTAAAAATGAGGGGAGAGAAATTAAAAATGAGGAGAGAGAGTAAATAAAAGGAGATAGAGTAAAAATAAGAAGAGAAATTAAAAATGAGGAGAGAGAGCAATTTTGGGTGTACTTGATAGAAATCTCATGTTTTACAACATTATCATTCTCTTCAGGATTTTTCTATGTACGTGGTTTTTCAGGATCATTTTCGCTCAATTCTCCTAGAATCTTTTTCTTTTGGGGAATTTTATTCTTTGACCTCATTAGTCTCCTCTTTTTTAAATGAACCTTATGTTCATTTATTATTTTCTACTATTTTGTTCTATTGAAATAATTACTCTTGATGGAACATTTGTAGCGAATATATATGAATTTTGTCAACCTCTGATCTCTTAATTTTGCTCAGTTTTAGAGTTACCTTCACGAGTTTTTGCTCGCTATCACCTGTTTTTGGCGAATGTATTCAAACGTCGGCGATGCTTTCTCTCGCCTTTTGAGTTATAATTATATTTTTATTCCAAGTGTTTTTATCTAAAACTCCCTTGGTTCGCTGCTCGCTAGGTGATCAGTCTAGCATTTCGCAGCGTAATCTGGAGTTGCTCTTTTGGCAATCTTTGATTTTTATCTTTGCGAGGCTTTGCTCGCTGCCGCCTGTTTTTGGCGTTGCTTTTCGCGAGATGTTGCTCGCGTCTCACCATTTTCTTGGTGGGTTTATTCGAGCTAATTCTTGTTCGCGTTGGTGCGAGCTCTTCCTCGCTTTTTCTTTTGGCGGGATTTTCGAGCCGGCACGAGTGGGGCGTCGTTTCAACTTTCCCACGCGTGCGGTAACTGTTGATATTCCTCCGTTCGATGCTTGACACGTGTCGTGCATCCAACGGGTATTTCCTCCACGCGCGTGGTAACTGCAACGTCACCGCACGCGTGTCTCACCCCGTCCGTTGGATGCGTTGTAGCTCCACGTGTCGTCCATCCGACGAGCAACGTAGGGATTAGTGGAGTGATGGGATTTAACTGTTCCCTCCCATCATTTCCGCCATTTTACATTTTCTTCGAAGCATTCTTCCTTCCTTACTCTCTCTCAACCTCTCCGCTTTTTTTTTCTTTCAATTCCTTCAAAGCGAAATCTTCGATTCCTGCGTTTTCTTCAAAGCAAAAGATACTTTCAGGTAATTCTCTTAACCTTTAACCTTCTATTAGATGGCTAGAGGTTCCGATTCTGAAGATACTGAGGCCTT